>CM046428.1:51732706-51862706 GCA_025506505.1 Flaveria sonorensis
TATATTTATCTTTTGTCTACATATATGTAAATCTTCAAACCAATCATTTATTTACATATATGTAAAATTCCTACCAAAGTAAATATACAATTTGCATATATATATATAGATCATCATATCGAAACATAACTGTGTAAATTAAAAAAGATTAATATTAGCTTTTATAAAACTAATAACAAAAAGATTAAAAATTATCAAGTAAATAAATGAATTTAACATACCCAGAATTAAAAAAAAAAAAAAAACCAAACAAATGGGTAAATATGAGATCATATGTACCTCTAATAACTAAGCGGTATTAAATTGTCAAGCAGAAGGGTTGGTTTACACGAACAAATAGAGGAGAAAATAATGTTCTGGCCTAGAGACAATTTATAGTTATGAACATATACTTCAACATTAAGATTTCTTTGAACACAAGACAATTACAAACAAATATAAATTATTTCATTAAACCATGTTGAGAAAAGTAAAACTCATACATGATACAGATGTGGATTACGAAAGAAAAAAATCCTTGAATTAGGAGGTAAAATATCATTAAGCAACCAGATGCCGAAATAAAATAGGGAGCGATCAATCAAAGCTCTCTGCATTAGCACTTGTGATGACAACAACTGCTTAGTAGAATTCACATCGGCATATGACAAAGGCGGTGAAGGTGAGAAAAACAATGAAGAAGATGGAGAGTGAGGTTCTTTTCTATTGTTTGTTTATTTACTAAAACATAAACTTCAATATATTTGGCAGTAAAGTCAATGGACGTGGAATATAGTAACTGAAATTATATTTTTTATATTTCCGAAATTACCTTTCTTTACATAATAGTAGCACTAAAACCTCTATATTATTACAATAATGCCATTTTGTTTATTAACCATTAATCAAATGATCTAAAGGTATAAATTAGTTTTTTTTGTTCTGGATTTATTTTCAAGTTCTAAAAATATTCTACCCCTATATTTTATTATATAAAAAACAAAATGTAAATACCATGGAAAACAATAAATTCTAATTTATTTAATATTATTATGAGTTGTTTGAAAGTAAATTTTCCAAAGAAAGTTATATTTTGTGTGACAATTGGAGGTGGGCAAGCTAAGCCATATCACAATTGTAACAACTAAATGTTTGTTTGATGAATATAAAATAATCTCCTAAAGGCAATCAATTCAAAATATAGTTAATCACACGGATGGTGTAAGTTTATATTACAATTCTGATTTCATATTTTAAGTAACTGTATACACAGCTATTACCATTCATTCAACTGTAACACTATTATTAGCATTTGACACTAGAAGTATGTTTGGTATGGGATAATGGAATGAACGAGTGAATGGAATGGATGAGAGAATGAAATAAATCATTACATTCTATTGTCATGTTTGGTTACTCTTTAGGAATAAAACAAATCATTATTTTGTGTTGTTTGTTAGGTATGAAAACACGAAAGAATGAAATGTAATAGTGGTTATGGTGGTGATGACCAGTGGCGGCGGTGTTCGGTGGCGGTGGTCGACGGTGGCAGTGGTGTAGGCAAGTGGTGGTTGATGATGGTAAGTGAGAGGTGATGGTGGTTGATGATGGTGAGTGGGTGGTGGTGGTGGTTGATGATGGTATATTAGTAGTGGTGTTGGTTGATGATTGTGAGTGGGTGGTGGTGGTGATGATGATCAAGGATAAAATAGTGAATGGAAAGAAAAAAAAGTGCGGGTGTATGGAATGAATTTGATGTGATTAGAGGGAATGAGATTACTTGTGTAATGATTCATTCCGTTGTTTTTGCCAACCAAACATGTTATATTTTATTCAACCTTAGTCGTTCATTTCATTTCGCCTCTCATTCTTGGATACCAAACACAATCTAACTTACATTAACATTTCTTTCATATATTTAAAGAAAGGGAGAATTTCATATATATTCTTATAAATTTGAAAAATATCACATATATCCAATCTAAACTTAAAATATCATATATATTCTTGAAAATTATTTGAAATATCAAATATATCCATTTCATTTATGAAACATTAATAAATGACTATTTTACCCTTTATATATGTTTAAAAATTTATACATGTCAAAGAAATAATTCAAGTAACAAGAAGGTACGAGAACCGTTCTAATTTACTGCAGAGATCAAATGTACAAGAATTAAATCATCAGATTTTAAAAAACGAGCACTTTGTGAAGTCATACAAATATATATATATATATTTTTTGTTTTTTTTTGTTGTTGTTGAGTTAGTGTTTGAATTTCAAGATTTGGTATTTGCGATTAAAAAGATCACCAATATTTCTATGAAAAAATTTATTCCACAGAGAAGTTTATGAGACGTTAATAAAAACTAAAAATAGGTTTAAATTTTAAATACTTAACAGGGGCAAGATGGTAATATATTAAAGATTCATTTAAATTGGATATATATGATATTTTAAATTTAAAAGGGATAAATATGATATTTTTTAAGTTTGTAAGGATATATATGAAATTCTCTCTTCTAATATTTAAGTGTTATTTTTTATAAAAATTAGTGATTCGAAAGATTTCAAGTGAAAGATATTGGTTAATGGTTATTGGGTTCAAATTTTAATATTTTGGTTTATGAAATTAGGTATATGAGGTGGAGATTTGAAACATGAATCAGGGATTTGATATTAAAATTAGGGATTTGAATTTTATTATTTCTAAGTGTAGTTTGTAATCTTTTAGTGTTGTTTGCTATAAAATTAGGGATTTGAAAGATGAAAAACAAATTCTTATTGACAATTTTTTAAAGAAAATTTTAAAAGGAAGATATTGGTTCTAATAATAATAATAATATACAACCAATTGATAATGATATTGGGTCAACTACTCATTCGGTTTCAATTTTTTCGGATTCAATTCATTCGATTCCAAATGGGTTTGATTTGAATAATCTTCCTTCGAGCCATTTTATTACCGTGTTTTTTTTCTTTTATTAAAATAAATGTACAATAAAAATAATTTTATGCTACCCCTAAAATTTTCTTCTAGATCCTCCACTGTTGACGATATAAATTCGAGTTACTCGATGTTTCGACTTAACTTTATCGATTGTATGCTATATTTTATCTCGTCGCTTGTGTTACCGCCGCAACTCGCAAGATGGTAAAAAGACTACTTTTAGTTAACATTAAATGGAGATTCTAGATTGTTAAAAAATTAGGTTTCACGTCACATTCTTCCTCGTACGTGGACGACTGGAGGTAGGTATTTGGTTTGTATTTTTATTTCTATTTCTTCTACAAAAAGTTGGATTTTATGTCACATCCAAACCTTCCATACTTCTTGACGAGCATCGTTTTATATAAATTAAGTTTATGGGTTATTTTGGATATTTTTTTTAATTTATTAATATAATTTACATGTTTTTTTTAATTTTTAATATAATTATATATATTGAAAATTTCGGCGCTCACATCTTTTTCTTCATTTCTGTATTGACTCAAAAAAATCAAATAATAACTTGATTTAATGGTTTAGTGATTTAGTTTGGATAATGTATGCATAATAACTTAATTGGAATACTTTTGAAATTTGCTTACTATTTTATGATATTTTCCCAATTTTTTACCATTATTACGTACCCCTTTCCCTTTTGATGTATACGTAACGTAGTTAAAACACTCAATATATTTATGTTTATGGGTTTGGAACTTCGGATTTAGACCTACTTCTAGTCTATCATCAGTTTAACAATGCTTGGGTACAAAAACAAATTTTAGTTACATACCTTATCGCCTCATTTTAAATGGGTCATGTCATACGTGCACATCTTCATAACAGTGAAGAATATAAGACCATGTGAAAACTTCATATGAAATGAAACCTATGGAGTCCATGCGAAAACATTAGGGAGTGAGAACTTGGAGACTTGGGGCAAAATTTTTTTTGATTTAGTATAAATAGTTGTTTTGTAGCATTACATTGTAACACTTGTCAATTTCAATTTTGTAATGCTTGATGCAATTCAGTAATCAAAGTGAAAATCATTATTTACGTAATTTTGCTTTTCATCTTGACTTGTGATCAATTGTTTCACTCCGGCCATCATTCATTCTGCGTTTAATAAATTGATATTGATAATATTGTAATCATGCCAAGTAGAATCTTGAAATTTATAAGGAATTTATTGTAAGGACACAAAACCACCAGGTCAAAAATAGATCCTGTAAAAGCAACAAATACCAATAAAAAAATACTAGAACAAAATAAAATCAAATTTTAGTGTTAAAAATTATAAAATGGATCATTAGTTCATAAATACTGTTGTTATAATAGTTTATACATCAACATATTAAATAGCTATGAAATTTAAGAAAATTGAGGCATACTAAAATATATATTTTTTATAATATAAAAATAAAATAAAATTTCATAGTTAAGGTGAAAGAAGCACTCATGTCATTAACCTCCATTACACCATGAAACCTATCAATTACAATATGTCATGCTAAACATACCACATACATCACGTTTGGAATAGGCTCTCATATCACACAATGCCACAAAAAAATAATTTTTTTAAAACAACAAAATTTCCTAAATTAAAAAGTTACAAAATAAATACTTAAAGTAATAAACTAATCTTCGTTGTTTGAAACCGTGATATCAACTTTTTCTATAACGTGTTCCACAAGATCAAATCTAAACCTAAAAATGTGAGTTCTTGTAGCGCAAATCCAAAATAGTATATATGTCATCAACTTGATTGGTCGGTGGTTCTCCAATGTGCATCGGGGAAATAGTGGTGTCGTCGTTTTCTATAATCATATTATGGAGTATAATACATGCATACATTTGATTTATCATTTTTTGTATCTTCCTCACCCTTGCCAGTCATGCACGTATTTGACATTTCACTTTTAAAACACCAAATTCTCATTTGACGTATTTTCTTGCGGACTCTTTCACCTTTTTAAATATTTTTTCCTTGTACTTAACATGGTAAGAATATGAGTTCATAAAAGTTGACCTATAAGGATATATACCATCGGCGAGGTAGTAACCACGTTTATATTTTTTAACATGTTGTGTTAGTTTGAAATTTATTGGGAATTTCTTTTAATAAATGTTGAAATAACGTTGAGAGGGGGGAGTTTCACCCCCCAACGGTCGGATTTTGGAGGTGTGGTCATGATACAAACTCGCCCGATTGTATGCGCCATACGGCGTGGAGAGCTAGGGACTGGCGGCGGTATTGTCGAACGACTTCGAGGCATGCTGGGCCTTAAGGTTTAAATTCCTCATCCAACTTTAGTATTTATGTGATCTCCCTACTAGTGGAGACGGTAAATAGTTCTCTCTATTCCCCAATAAAGATTACCCATGTTGGACTTGTTGAAAATGCTACAATATTGAAGGAGATGTGCTTGTAAAATCACAGGTAAGCCTAGTAAATTCCTTGTTGGTTGAGAACAATGAAGGATGGAGATGCGACGGCTACGGGTGGGAGAGGGCGAAGACGAAGGAAAAGGTGACCGGATTAAGGTTGAGGTTTGTTTATCCTTTATGTTCTTTTATTGTTTAAAAGTAAGGTTAAAACGATATAAGGATATATATGAAATTCTCAAATTTATAAGGATATATATGAAATTCTCCCATATTAGAAATTGAACAACATAAACCATAAATTTCAATTTCATAGTGTAATAGAGTAAAAAAAACTAAAAATTGTTACCTTGAAGTGGGTAGTAAAAGATCACAGGTGGGAGGGTGGCTAGGGTTGCCGCTGTAGGCGGTAGGTCGTTGGTGGTCGGCCGGTGTGTCGAATGGCTGACGGTTCAAGGCTTCAGCCGTGGAGGGATGGTCGGCCGGTGTGGGTGGAGGGTGGCTGTGGGAAGTGTCGATGGCTAATGGGTGTTTTTTTTCTTTTAAGTTTTATGCTTGATGTTTTATTTGGGCTAATTAGTTATTAGTGTTGAGCTTTTTAAGTTATTTGATATTTTTTGGGTTTATTTGTTATTTTGGGCTTGTTAATTATTATTGTATTGGACTATTGGGTATTTTGTGCTTATTAGTTATATATATTTTTATTAAATGTAATATTTTTTATAAATATTAGACTATCTTTTATAAATTTTTAAAACTTTTTATGAAGTGTTTTGAGTTTACAAAAAATTAGAGGTAACATAATATTTTTTCAGAGGTAACGTAAAACTGTAAATTTTTTTTACATAAAACCGTAAACTTTTTTTACATTATCTGTTAAAAGTTGAGGGGTAGCGGAGGCTACCCCTCCCATAAAGGTAAATCTGCCCTGATCGTCAAACTAAAATGTATTATATTGACCCGACTCGTTGCGAACAAAATTTACGTTAGAATATACATTAAAACAAGCATGGAAATATATTATGTTTAAGCTGGCTTGTTTCCGAAGAAGATTTACGTCAAAACATAAACATACTCGAATTTATACCGACATGTAAAAAAATAAGAACGTAAGAAATTCGTTTTTTAAGTAAAAATATACCTGGAGTAAACATGAACATTTTAATATTTTAAGGGATGAAAATGATATTCTATAAAGTTTTTAAAACCTAGAGGAGTTAAAATCGTAAAATTAAGGGCCGAGAGGTGTGAATCGGCCAATGACAAAGGCCACCCAACATGCTCTTTTGATATATTAATATGGACTATGAAGCAAGCACTTAACTACTTTTTGATATTTTATTTGTGTAATCTCAATAAAGAAGATATTATAAAGACATAAGGATATTTGAATAACATTTAATGTTAGATCTATGGAAAAAACCTTGACTCTTACACAATTTAACTTGCTTGAATCACAAGTTATTTTGAGAAGAAATCATAGCTGCTATTTGGTCATGTGGTGGAGATAAGTCCCCGGGCACGGATGACTTTTCGTTCCCTTAAAGCTTTTTAGGAGTTGATGAAATCGAATGTTATAGAGTTTGTTTGTGAATTCTTTTTGTGTGCTATTATGCCTGCTGGATGTCAGTGGAGGAGTTTGAACATTCCCGTAGGAGGGGCGGTGGTGAAATTAAATTTTTTTAGGGGGGCGAACTCGAGATTATTGCTTTGATCCTGAGGTTTCTAATCCTATGTTTATCACCGATATTAAGTCTATTAGCCTTGTTGGGATGCAACACAAGATTATAGCTAAGATTTTGGCGAATAGTTGGCTCTTGTTAGGGATACTTGATTAGTAATGAACAGTCATCTTTCATAAAAAAACAGATAAATTCTTGATGGGCCTCTCATGCTAAATGAGATGGTGGATTTTTTCAAGAAGAAGAAGAAAAATAAATTTATGATGCTTAAATCAATTTCAAAAAAGCGTTTGAATTTATTAGATAGGTTTATCTTTTCAGAATTATGGAGTTTATGGGTTTTGGTCCTAATTTGTCTAAATGGATTTGTTCTCGTTTCTTTTCGTGAAGGTCTTTGGATCATGCTAACAGGAGTCCTACGATGGAGTTCAATTGGAAAAAGGATTAAGACAAGGAGATCATTTATCTCATTTTCTATTTATTATGGCAATGGAACGCCTCCACATTGCATTCGAGGTCATATCTTCTTTTGGTCTCTTCAAAGGAGTTTAAATTGGGTCTCAGGACATAAGCATTTCTCATTTGCTATTCGTATACGATGTGATTGTGATGGGGGAGTGATCTATAAGCAATATACAAAATATTGTTAGGACTCTTAATTGTTTCCATCTTATCTCGGGGTTGAAAATTAATCTTCACAAGTCTAGTCTTTTCAGGGTAGGAGTTGAGCAAAAAGAGGTTGACCAGTGGGCTTTAATGGTTGGTTGCAAGTCGGCTAAACTTCCCTTTGTTTATATTGGTCTTTTGGTGGGATTTGATAGGAGTAGATTTCAAGGTTGGAAAACATTTATTGATAGATTTAAAGCAAAATTCTCTAGATAGAGAGCAAAAATGCTTTCTATAGACGATTGATCGATGCTTTCTTCTTCAGTTCTGGGGGCCCTCGGTATTTGTTACATGTCCTTATTCCTCATGCCTTCTCAAGTTAAAAATCATCTTGAGAATTTACGGGCTTAGTTTTCTTAGGTAGGTGATAGTTGCAACACGCATAGTGTTAAATAGGACGTGGTTCTTTCAAAAGGGGGTTTTTGGATTGGATCTCATTAAAGGTTGAGTTAATTATGCAAATGGTCCTTGTGGTTTATTGAAAATAACATGTTTGGGTACTAAGAGTTTTTTATTACAGGTTTGGGTATTGTGTTTTCAATTTGTAACGAGTTAATGTATTAACACTAACGGGCGTTAACTTTTCTGTTAAACTTAAGGGTATTTTTTGTCTTTTCACTTTACATGGACTATTAATGTACTTAAAGTGACTATTTATATCATTTAGTATATATAAGGGACTGCTTGTGTATTTAATATACATACATACATATATATATATATATATATATATATATATATATATATATATATTAAATTTCTAAGGATTCAGGATAATTCCAATTTCTTCCCCACCACCTCTAGCCCTACACCGTCGGCCACCACCACCAACAGCCCCCACTGTCGGCCACCATCACCAACAACCCTCACCGTCGACCAACACCCCCTCACATCGTCCTTACCACCACCATTTTCTTCAACTCTTTAAATGAAACAAAACCATCATCATCATCGCATCATCACCACCATCGTAAAATACAGCGCTGCTTCGTCTCCATTGAATTACTACATCTCATACAATCCCAAAAACCAAGAATCCCTAATTTGATTTTAGGGTTTTGAGAAAAAGTTGGGGTGGGAAGAACCGACGGTGTGGTTGGTACTGGTTGTGGTGATTTTGTCGGATGGGTATGGTAGGACGCAATGGTGGTGATGGTGAGCGATGGTGGTGGCTAGATGGCGATGGTGGTGAGAGGTGGTCATGGTCGTGGTCTAATTTGGGAGTGGGAGGGAGACAACAATGGATAGGTTGGGGTATTTGATATGCGGCGCCGATGGTGGATTTAGTGGTGATTTGGGGTCTGAACTAGGCTTTGATGCTTGTGGTGGTGGGCGGCAGCGATGATGGGTAACAATGGTGGTGGATTTAGCGGTGTTGGTGGTCTAATTTTCAAATGAGATGTGGGTGGGGGTTGGTTTTTTTAAGTTATAGATAATTACACAAATGGTCCCTGAATGAAAGAGAATACCCTCCAAGGGTATAATAGTCATTTTATTTTAATTTAACAGAAAAACTAACGTCTGTTAGTCTTAATACCCATTCTCGTTACAAAACTAAAAATACAATACCTTAACCTGTTAGAAAAAACTTTTAATATCTAAACTTGTTACTTTCGATAAACCACAGGGATCATTCATGTAATTAACTCTAAAAGGTTTAATCTTGCTTTTCTTAAAAACGAAGATGGAGATTTGTTAATAGTGAAGGTAGCTTATGGGTGAAAATTATTCAATCCATCTATGGTACAAATTCACGTATTACTAGTGCTATTCGACCTAGCATTGGGAATACTGTGTGGTATCATATAACAAGGTCTTATACTAAATTGCATGATGAAGGCTTTATTCCATACTCTTGTTGATAAAAAGAGTTGGACATAGGTTTTTACCTTCTTCTGGAAAGATGCTTGGGACGGGGGGGGGGGGGGGGGGGGGGGGGGGGGGGGGGCGTCTTTAAACTCTATGTTTCCCTCGTCTCTATGCTCTAATGGATATAGATTGTTCCGTTAGTAATCGAGTATTAGATAGGGAAACCTCTTGGGATTAGGGAAGACCCATTTGTGGGGGAACTGAAGAATCACAGCTTCAGTTTCTTGAATCTCTCTTATCCTCTCATTCTCTTTCTACTAATGATGATAAATGGATATGGTCTTTGAATGGGAGTAGCGATATGTTTTTAGTGAAAATAGTACGAAATGCTATTGATCTATGCACCCTCTCGGTGTCACGACACACTCTTTGGAACTGGTTCGTTTCATGTAAGGTGAACATATTGGAATGGTGTATCTTATTGGACCACAATCCTAGGTTAAAAAGGGTTGGATATTCCGTCTTCACTATGTCTTGTTTGTGATTCAACTATTGAAGATGTTAACCATGTTCTTGGGTCATGCATGTACGTCTCTGTTGTTTGGTCTTCCATTTCCAAGTATCTTGATATTTCATTCCTATCGATTCCTTTGCCTGTTCAATAGTGGATTTGATTGACTCTCTTTTGGTCTCTAAATCGAAAAGGCACTTGTGGTGGCGGCTATGATGATTAGCTAGTGGGTCTTTTGGAGATTTCGGAACGCTCGGATTTTTAATGCCAAAAACCAAGAAAAAAAGATTTTGGATGATGTTAGCTTTTCTTTTTTTGTGGTTCGTTAATAGAAATCGTAAGATTAACATTGCTTGGGTGGATTGGATAAAAATTCCCATGACGCTTTTGTAATTTTCATTTCCCTGTCTAGCTTTTTGTTAGATGGATGACGTTAAAAATATTGTCTGATGTTAAAAAAAAAGAAAGAATAACATTTAATGTATGAAAACATTAAAAAAATTGAAAAAAAATCTTCACAGCGTTCATTTTTCATGAACATTATTTCCCATGAACATTAGTAATAGAGTAATGATGGTATTTTTAGATCTCATTTAGGGGGCTTCTGGAAACGTTAAATGATATAAATAATTATAACGATTTCATAACTCTTCTTTATGGATATTTATTACAAAATTTTTAACAAAATAAATATATCATAATGGAGTATAAATCTTTATTAAGTGACGGTCATCGGAGCAAGGATATATTGTGTTAATTTTCTGCTACGATATATAAATTTCTGTTATAATATATAGCATAACATAAATATTAATATAAAAGAGATTATAAAACATAACATGACAACAGGTGAGCTAAGAAATCTCAAGTCTGCGCTTTTTTTTGGAACGTCAAATGTACGACCCTGCTTCGGAGGATAGATGTTATCTTAATCGGGCTCACCTATCCGTTTCCCAACCGGAACCGTACCCCCAACCCCCTCAAGAGGAAACCCATTGTTAAAAAAAACTCCTGGCTCAAGTCTGGATATTTTACTTAAAATGAGACTTGAATTTATGACCACTCATTATTTACATGTTATGAGTACCTAAAGTTAACCAGTTGGACTAAGGATCATTGATAAATTCTAAGCTTAGTCATTGGTGTTGTAGGTAAAGGACCACTCGTAGTGAAAGTAATTGACCACCATTGGAAGTGTTCATAGAAAACCTATCTACCAACTCACAAGCTTATCCTACGTAACTCATTCATTTTTATATTTATAAAAAATAGTAATAGTAGGTAAGCAGGGGCGGATTTAAGAAGGGAAGGGAGGGGTCACCAGACCTCATAGATTTTTTTCCAATGTAACGTGCATTTAGCATTTCGATGACCCCGTGCTTAATTAGTTAATACCAACCCTATGAAAAAATTACGACCTCTAAACCCAACTTTTTTTGAAAAGGTTTAACCACTAAAAACTAAATTAATAGCTCGTTTTAGTTAAGAAAAGTAATCTTATATATAATCACTAATAGGTTCATTCTGTATTAAATTATCAAGCTCATTTATTTAACTAAAAACTCAGCTCATATTTCAATAATCCATTAATATTTCCTAATTTTCTCTAAATTTTTTAAAAGAACACTTTAAACTTGTATTTGTTACATTGTGAAGGAATTTTTGCGAAGGTTTCTAAATTTTTTTAAAAGAACACTTTAAACTTGTATTTTTACATTGTGAAGGAATTTTTGCGAAGGTTTCGGTTGATGATATGATATTTTTCAAGAGATGAAGACTGGTAAACAACAACAATAAAATGTAATTTTTTAACTTTTTAAATTTTTAGCAAAATCATATTGTTGTTCATTGTCTTGTTATTGCATTTTGTTATGTGAGATGACCCAAACTGAACCAAAAATTTTAATATCAAGTTTGAGATATACATGACTACTCTAGAACCGGGAAAACCGATCCAGGAGAAAAGATTTTGTCCGCCTCTGTTGGCAGTTGGATTTGTAAGCCTGGTAGATGGTCAAAATGGGTTCTAATAGAAATGATGATGGGTTGAAATGGATGGTCTTAGGTAAAAGTCTATAAAAATGAATTTACCTCATATTTCTAATTTTTACAAACTAGTTGCATTGACCGGTAAGGTGTAGGTGGTGGCGACAAGATCAATTACTATGTTGACAACAACTTGTAGGTGGCGGTGGTTGTTGGAAAATTGAATCGAGCGATGCATGCCAAAACACAATTATTTGTGAACTAATCACAAGATCACGACTCCATTGTTATTAAAATACCACACATTACATTGATCCCTTAACCTCTATTTATACAAATACAAGACTTAATTACCAACTTTCCTAAACCAATTCAATCTAGGAATCTTGCTCAACTCAAATACTAACCCTTAAATAACTCAGTTTATCATTATTTAACTTGTCGAATACAAACTCCACCAAATAATTATTAAACCAATAGTAATAATAATTATCTCAGTTGTTTAATGAAGATTAAATCCTTTAGTGGTTGTGTCATGATGGTAATAAGCGTTAGGTGGTGACTACAAAGATGATGTTTATTTGGACTGTTTAAAGTTACCAAATATTATAAACATGCACTATTTTAACCTGTTGGAGATCCTTTACGACCCAAACCAACCAATATGTTATGATAATTTTGTCAGGAAGGGGCATTAAATGATCAAAATGAGAAATGGTATCATCAAGTGTATGGTGGGAATGAAAATTGAACCTGGTGGTTGGTGGTCTATTGGCATTGCCAGTTTGTTTACGTCTTTAGATCGAGTACAAATAGACCAACTAATTTTGAGTGAACCAAAACAAAACCTGTGAAAACCGAAGCAGACTAGTCACTAGTGAAAGACCGTCTATCTTGCCTCCTTTCTTGTTGGCTGTCCGGTTTCATGACGGGTGGCTAGTTGAACAAGTGAACCACAAGAGTTGTCGGGTTTGTTAAGAGGCATTACTCAAAACATTAGGTGGCAAAGTAGTTGGTTGCAACTAACCTAAATAGATAAACCTTTGAGGTTGGTGGCACCTCAATTTCAGCTTTGATGTATAAGACATGCTTTTATTTGAATAGGATGTAGATATGATATTTTATATTATTGTTATAAAGATTAAAGTGTCGTTACATCAATTCAAGTATCAAAGTCGCATTGTCAGGTTTCAAAAGATAATTGATTACTATGGGCTTAATGTGTTGTTTAGAAAAGCTGACTATGGGCTAGATTGGATTGTAATGGGCCTTATACTCCAACAATTACAACTGTACCGGATTGAGTTCCATAATCTTTTTAAATATCACTCCATGCTATTTTATAAATCATTTAAAAGTTAATTACATAAATGATCCATGTGATAAGATCGTTTTTCAAATTTACCCCTTAAGTATGGTTTATTACAACATAACCCACTAAGTATGACAACTTATAACAAGATAACCCACTGTAGAGATCATCAAACTATATTTGTTCACACAAAAATTAAGAATCACTCTGATTAGCCCGCTTTGACCTTTGTGGTAGCAACAAGGTAGAGTGGTGTCGTCAATCGAAGCAGGCCTAATAACATTGAAGATGATGTTAAAGATGGTGTGTGGCAAAGGTTGCATAAGAGAGAGGTGGGTGTTTGCGGTGGAAGGTGTTGGTGGTGGAGGGATGGTGTTAGACGGTGGTGGAAGGTCTTTCAATGGTGATGGAAGGGTTTTCAAGACATGTAAAGTTGGAAGAGAGGGGGGTGAGGGGTTTGGTTAAATTGTTTTAAGAAATATATATTAAATATAATAAAATAAGTTACATTTTCTTTTTATTATTCTTTTGTATTTTAGTAAGTGCAAAATAGTCTTTTCATAGTCATTTAGCAGCTAAACTATGATAAGGGTCATTTTGCTATAAGTTGTCATACTTAATGGGCTATCTTGTAACAAACTATACTTTGACAACTAAAATTGAAAAACGACCTTACAACAACAACAACAACAAGCTCAGCAGCAGCAACAACAACAACAGTCACAACAACAACAACAACAAAAGCAACAACAATAGCAACATCAACAGCAACATCAACATCAAGTCAAAACAGGCAAGCTGCAAGGTTAACTGATAGGATTCAACAAAAGGTGCTTAAAGAGTTCAAGCTGAGAACAAGATTATATAGACAGAGGCTAGCAGGCTAGATTGTTGGTCCACTGGATGCTGAGGTGGACCCTAAGGCTAGATTCGAAGGGGAAACCTTGGCTGAAGGCCCAGAAGTTGAGCCTGTAAACCTTGCGACAGGAGATGCTTTAGCACCCTCAGCACCTATTACCCTCAGTGAGGCACCAGCTGGTGAAGGTCTCTCACAGTCTCTCTCTGGCCAGAGCTTAAGTGTAGAACCAAGCAATAAAGGCCAAGCTCTCTCCATCCTAAGTCACACAGGCCTGTGAGTGACAAGGGGAAAAGGAAGATGACTTTTGAGGAGATTGAGGAGGAGAAAAAAGAGAGGAAGAGGAGGGCCAGGGGAGAGAGTTCAAGCAGGACTCCTGGCTTCATGGAAGCTGCTGTTAAGGGCTCCCCAGGCCATGTACTTAAGATGATGATTGTAAGGCAGCCAAGTTGAATTATTTGGGGTCCAGGAACTACAACATTGATGAAATCATCTCTCTCCCCTTGAGAGGAATTAAATGGACTGGCTGACATGGAAGTGTCTAAGGAGGAGGAAGGAAGCTGAGATAGCAGAACTACTTCTCAAGATCAAAGAGAAAGAAGAAGAAAGAGAATCTACAAAGCTCCTACCTCTCTCCAGTTCATGAAAGTCCTAAGACAAAGATTGTGGTTATTGAGCAACAAACTCAGGTAGGTAGGGAACAAGATAGATAAAACATGATCACCTACCTGAGTGCCACAGGTCTTTATCAGGCAGCATACCTTCTTCCCTTACCATATGACTACACTGAGTTCGAATACTCAAGAATCTTGAGCAACAAATGCAAAAAGAGTAAAAAGCTGCAAAGAGGAAGGTGAGGGAAGAGCCTACAAGGTCAAGAACCACCATTAAAGCAAACTTGAAGAAATCTACTGAAAGACAGAAGATGGTGAGCTTCTTGAAGTTGTATGGATTCTCCGAAAGGAGACTTGGTTAAATGTCTCTATCCATCATGGTTGAGCACATTAGAGAATCAAGCATAAGATAAAAGGGGGTAAGCTGATTGACTTGCACTCTCCACCAAGTCAGGCTGCACCTGACTGAAGCTGAGGTCAAGGTTGAACCTCAGGAGACAACACAACTTGGACCTAGTGCTGCATCATAGCCAGCTTTATCCTCTGATCCACAGTTGGGTCCTGATTCTTCTCCTTCTAAACCTGTGAAGGACAGGGACCCAACTATGGAAGACAAACAAGAACAACCTGGTACTACAGGCTAGTCTCCTCAGTTAAAGTTTAGAAAGAGGAAAAGGATGGCCATTAGAAGAGACAAGAAGAAGAAGAAGATGAAGTCCAAGGCACCCACCTCTGCACCTCAAGATGGGTCAGAACATCCTGATGGTGCTCAAGAAGAGGCTGTTCATCCAACTCCTATTCAAGTAGAGCCTCTTGCTGCTGAGAGACCCATCGTGTCTTGGATGTTTGCCACAAATCCACACAGATGGTATGTCACTAGAAATGTATTGCCTGGAAATTTAAAAAAAGAAAGTAAAGGAGAAAACGGGGTGTTATTTCAAAAGAAAGGGGTTAAAAGTGTACAAGGTCCAAACTAACCCACTATGGGGTTTAAAAAAGGATAGTAAGGCCGACCATACCCCTCCCTTACACAACTTTCGGCTGGAGCGAGAAGGAAGAAGTCCATCTGGTTTTAGTGAGAGAAAATGGAAGAAAATTTAAAAGGTAAGATGTCAAAGTTGTTCTTCTCGGTTTCAGTCGGGTTCCAGCTTCTGGATCGAGTTCTAGGTGCTTAGTTGTGTGTTTCATGTGTTTTAGGTGCTAGAACTTAGGCTTGTTCTCAGGTTTGTGGAGCTTGCTCGAAAGCTGTTAAGTGAGTTTTCTAGATCTCTTTTTTACTGGTTTACTACTTGTTTGAGGCTGTTAAGCATATTAAAAAGGAGTTTTTAAAACCAACTATGCTTTTCTTTATGGATATACGACTGGTCATGTTTCTAAGAATTTCCAGGATGTTGAATGGGTGTATGTTGTTAAGGTTGTAATCTAGTAGATCCACGCTAAGGGTACGTTAGAAAAGAGATGGGGTTAGAAATTTGCATAAGTTGCATTTCAGGAGCTAACTTGTTGGTCCGCTGTGGACGTTAGAGTGTCCGCTGTGGACACTTAGAAGGATTTATACCGTCCGTTGTGGACTTGCATGTTCGCTGTGGACTTTGCATGCCCGCTGTGGACAATTAGAAGATTTTATGATTGTCCGCTATGAACTTGTTCATCCGCTGTGGACTTGTTCATCCGCTGTGGACCTTGTTCATCCGCATTGGACTTTGTTCATCCGTATTAGACTTTGTTCATACGCTGTGGATACTTGGAATGTTTTGACCATGCGTTGTGGACTTTGGCTGTCCGCTATGGACACTTAGAATATTTTAAGCTGTCCGCTGTATATTTTTACATGCACTGTAGACACTTAGATTATTTTTGAAATTTGGGAAATAGAAATTAGTGTTAAGTCTTGATGTTTTATGATGTTTTATGACTGTTGATGTTATGAATGCTGTGGGCTGTTGTTGATGTTCTATATTAGGTAATATGATGTGCCTTTACGTGGTATGATTTAAGAATGTACGTAATGTATTATGTAATAAAAGGGGAAGATAATTTAACTTAAGTGAAACTTAATACCAAGTTGTGTGAGGATCCGTTCCCCTCACCCCGTACTGTGTCAGATTCGGCATGATGTGGGGGTTTTATTGTAACCCCGGCCACAGTATGGTTTGGCATGAATGGGGGTATAGTAGGTGGCAGGATATATAAAAACATTAATAATGTTAATAAACAATGAATAATGAAGACCCCGGTACTATGTCGGCTTTTGCTTAACGTGGGGTTTTTTTACAAACCCCGGCACAGTATTGGCTTTTGCATGACGTGGGGGTATAGCATATGAGTTGTGAGAAGATCCTTGTCGCATACCCCGGTACTGTATCGGCTTTTGCTTGACATGGGGGTATAGCGTATGGCAAGATCTAGATAAAAGTGGAAGATATTAATGAAGAAAGTACGAATGATGAACGATTATGAACGATGATGAAAGATAATAATTATTACCAAGATGTATGTATGATGTGTGATCACGTAGAAAAGAAAAGGAAATGTTTTAAACGAAAGTAAAGTATTTTAATATAAAACTAAAACTCACTCAGCGTCGCTGACTTTTGTATGCATAATAGTTGGCAGGTAATTGTTGATGCCGAGGAGGTGCAGGCATGGATGCATAAGCTACTAGGGATGATTCGAGCCTGGCATCCATATTTTTGGGAATGTTGTTGTAATAATGCATTTTTGGAATGTAAATGAAGTGATATGATGATTTTACATTTTTTAATTATTAATGAAAAGTTTAAATTTCCGCTGCAAAATGATGAATTTTATATGTTTTATGCGATGATTGACCAACTGTAAACGTCCCAGGAACGGGGCCTTACCAGTTGGTATCAGAGCCAAAGTTTAAGAGAATTGGGTAAAATATTTTCAAAAACCTAAAACTTAAACTGAGAATGGGACGAATGAGAAGGGATGCCAGTCCTAGTAGCTACATGCTTGTAATTAGGGACTTACTATACTTGACATAATCTGAGATATTACCTTGAATGACCGTGTTGGTGTTTGAATCTTGTAGTGCTTTGAGATGGCTGGTGGTAGAACTTCGGAGGCTTCACGAGATGGAGGTCGTGGTGGACGTTGTGTTGGACCGCGTGCCACAAGGAACAGGGCTATGACTGCCGAAATGACTCCATGATGGTGAGGATGAGAGTGCTAATCTGAGGGCCCCAAAGAAGGAGGCAGTAACGGAGGAAGTTCATCAGGTCATGCAGATGATTCTACCGTTAGTGTTGACCGAGGTTATTAGAGCTGTGAGGAAAAATGAGAAGAAGGAGAAACACGAGAAGGAGAATGCCACTAGGCGAGAGGGCAAAGAAGGAGGTTCAAGAGAAAAGGAGCAACCAGAGACTGAGATGGTTGTTTCTAGTGACGATGAAGAGGTGTGCAACTATGGGGCGTTCCAGAGATGCAAGCCCCTGATATTTGATGGGAATGGGAGTGTTGATGCTGCTCACCGATGGGTGAGAGAGATGGAGGCTGTGTTGAATATCAGTGAGTGCAGGGAGGATCAGAATGTGAAGTTTGCTACCCACTCGTTTATGGATTCGGTCTTCTGCTGGTGTGACAACATTGTCCACGTCAAGGGTAGCAGGGCGATCGGGAGGATAAGATGGGGTGAACTGAAGAAGATGGTGATCGAGGAGTTTTGTCCTCATAAGGAACTCGACAAGATCGAGAGAGAGTTCCTGCAGTTGGAGGTAGGAACTATGACGCACCAGCAGTACACAACTAAGTTTAATGAGATGGCAAGGCTGATGCCAGAGCAGGTGACACCCGTGTCACGGAAAATACAGAGGTACATCTAGGGTTTGCCGGCAGATATCTGCAGACATCTGATCGCCGCTCGGCCAGGTACGTTCAGGTCGGTGGTGGATCTGGCAGGGAGACTGTAAGACGAGGGAGAGGCGGTGGCGATGGTGGATTTGGTGAAGAAGTGGGACAATGATAGGAATGGGAATGGGCAGCGGTATAATGATGGTGGTTTTGTGGCTGGTGGAAAAAGGAGGAGGGTGGACGATCAAAAGGCATTAACATGGGGAGAGAGGGCATGCAAGAAGTGTGGGAGAGGCCACGTGGGGAAGTGTAACTGGGGATCGAACATCTACTTTCAGTGTGGAAGGGAGGGCCACATGGCAAGGGATTGTCATGTGGTGAAATGTTACAACTGTGGCAAGACTGGGCACATGAGCAGAACTGCAAGAAGTCGAGGGCTGAGAGCTCCGGGGGCAAAGAAGGGACTGAGAAAGAGGGTAGAGGGCAAAGGCCAGGGCATTCGCTATGACTTGGGAGGAGGCTAGAGATGGACCCTGATGCGGTGTTAGGTACATTTCTAGTAAACCAAATTGTGCCTCTGTTTTTGATTCTGGTGCTAGTAGGAGTTTTCTTTCTACTGCCTTCTGTAATAAGTTGCCCACTAGGAGTAGGAAGATTTATGAGCCATTTGATGTAGAAACTGCTATTGGTAAGTCCACTAGAATATCTGGTGCCCTAGGGGATTGTGTGATAGAATCGGAAGGTCATGGGTTTCCTGCTAGACTGTTTGAGAAGACCTTAGATGGATTTGATGTAGTCCTAGGGATGGATTGCCTAGTAGCCTATGAGGCAAGCATCGTATGTCGTAAGAAGATGATTTGATTGACCGCGCCCGATGGGAGTTGGTGACGATCTACGGCGATAAAGTTAGTGCGGTTCTGATAGCAATTTCGATGGTTGTGGCAGAGGAGTGTATGAGGCGTGGATGTGGTGCCTATCCGGCCTATGTGAAGGATATGGATGCATCATTACCACGATTGACGGACGTACCGGTCGTGTGTAACTTCCCAGACGTGTTCCCGGAAGATCTATCAGGTGTGCCACCTGACCACGAGATCGAGTTCCAGATCGATCTGATACCTGGTGCCCAAACTGTTGCCAAGCCACCGTATCGTTTAGCTCCCTCCAAGATGAAAGAATGGATGACACGGCTGCAAGATTTACTTAATAAGGGGTTCATTCGATCGAGTATCTCTCCATGGGGTGCTCCGGTCTTATTTATGAAGCAGAAGGACGGTAGCATCAGGATGTGCATCGACTACCATGAGTTGGAAAAGCTAAATGTGAAGAATCGGTATTCGTTACCGAGGACTGATGACTTGTTTGATCAGCTCCAAGGTGCCAGTGGTTCTTGAGATATATCGCCAATCTAGTTACCATCAACTAAAGGTGAAGGAGCAGGATATTCCTAAAACAACTTTTCGTACACATTATGGACACTACGAGTTACTGGTTATGTCTTTTGGTTTAACCAACGAGCCAGCTGCTTTTATGGAATTGATGAATCGGGTATGTCGGCCTATACTAGATAAATCGGTGATTGTGTTTACCGATGATATTCTGATTTTTTTGAAGAGCGAAGAAGAGCATGCCGGTCACATTTGGGAGGTGCTGGAGACGCTTAGAAGGGAGAAGCTGTACGCCAAGTTCTCCAAGCGTGCATTCTATTACGTGAGGTTCAGCTTTTAGGTCATGTGGTTAATCTTGAAGGGATTATGATAGACCTAACAAAGGTTGAGGTGGTGATGTGAAGTCTCCAAAGACGCCATCCGAGATTCGTAGTTCCTTGGGTTGGCGGGTTACTACAGGAGATTTATCCAGAGTTTCTCTAAAGTGGCGGTGGTGGTCTTCGCATTGAAAATTTGGAGGCCACTTGGGAGTCAGAGGAGAAAATGAGATGGCACTACCTAGATCTCTAAGGAGTGACAGGTTTCGGGGATGAAACATATATAAGGAGGGTGGACTTGTAACGCCTGGAAATTTAAGAAAAGAAAAGTAAAAGAGCAAACTGGGTGTTATTTCAAAAGCAAGGGGTTAAAAGTGTAAAAGGGCCAAACTAACCCACTATGGGGCTTAAAAAAGGAAAGTAAGGCCGCCCATACCCCGTCTCTCTTACACATCTTTCGGCTGGAGTGAGAAGGAAGAAGTTCCATCTGATTTTAGTTAGAGAAAGTGGAAAAAAATCTTCAAAAGGTAAGATTTCAAGGTGTTTCTTCTCGGTTTCAGTCGAGTTCCAGCTTCTTGACCGAGTTCTAGGTGCTTAGTTGTGTGTTTTCATGTGTTTTAGGTGCTAGAACTCCAGGCTTGTTCTCGGGTTTGTGGAGCTTGCTTGAAAGCTGTTAAGGTGAGTTTCTAGATCCCCTCTTTTACTGGTTTTCTACTTGTTTCGGGATGTTATGCATACTAAAAAGGATGTTTTTAAAACCAACTATGCTTTTCTTTATGTATATACGACTGGGTCATGTTTCTAAGAATTTCTAGGATGTTGAATGGTTGTTTATGTTGTTTTAAGGGTGTAATCTAGTAGATCCACGCTAAGGGTATGTTTAGAAATGATGTATGGGGCTAGAAATTTTCATAAGTTGCATTTCAGGAGCTAACTTGTTGTCCGCTGTGGAGTTAGAGTGTCCGCTGTGGACACTTAGCCATTTTATGTTGTCCGCTGTGGACGTTAGAGTGTCCGCCGTGGACACTTAGCCATTTTGGCACTTAGCCATTTTGGCTGTCCGCTGTGGACTTTAGAGTGTCTGCTGTGGACACTTAGCCATTTTGGAACTTAGCCATTTTGGCTATCCGCTGTGGACATTAGACTGTCCGCTGTGGACACTTAGAAGGATTTATATCGTCCGTTGTGGACTTGCATGTCCGCTGTGGACTTTGCATGCCTGTTGTGGACACTTAGAAGATTTTATGATTGTCCGCTGTGAACTTGTTCATCCGCTGTGGGCTTGTTAATCCGCTGTGGACCTTGTTCATCCGCATTGGATTTTGTTCATCCGCATTAGACTTTGTTCATACGCTGTGGATACTTGGAATGTTTTGGCCATGTGCTGTGGACTTTGGCTGTTCACTGTGGGCATTTAGAATATTTTAAGCTATCCGCTGTATATTTGTTTATGCGCTATAGACACTTAGATTATTTTTGAAATTTTGGGAAATAGAATTTAGTGTTAAGTCTTGATGTTTTATGATGATTTATGCCTGTTGATGTTATGAATGCTTGTGGGCTCTTGTTGATGTTCTATATTAGGTAATATGATGTGACTTTACGTGGTATGATTTAAGAACGTACGTAATGTATTATGTAATAAAAAGGGAAGATAATGTTAACGATAGTGAAACTTAATACCAAGTTGTGTGAGGATCCTTGCCACTCACCCCGGTACTGTGTCAGCTTCGGCATGACATGGGGGTTTATTTGTAAACCCAAACACAGTATTGGCTTCAGCATGACGTGGGGGTATAGCATGTGGCATGATCTATATAAACATTAATAACGTTAATAAACAATGAATGATGAAGACCCCGATACTATGTCGGCTTTTGCTTGACATAGGGGTTTATTTATAAACCCCGGCACAGTATTGGCTTTTGCATGACGTGGGGGTATAGCATATGAGTTGTGAGAAGATCCTTGTCACGTACCCCGGTACTGTGTCAGCTTTTGCTTGATGTGGTGGTTTATTTATAAACCCCGGCATAGTATCGGCTTTTGCTTGACGTGGGGGTATAGCGTATGGCAGGATCTAGATAAAAGTGGAAGATATTAATGAAAGAAAGTACGAATGATGAATGATTATGAATGATGATGAAAGATAATAATTATTACCAAGATGTATGTATGATGTGTGATCACGTACGAAAGTAAAGGAAATGTTTTAAACGAAAGTAAAGTATTTTAATATAAAACTAGAACTCACTCAGCGTCGCTGACTTTTGTATGCATAATAGTTGGCAGGTAGTTGTTGATGCTGAGGAGGTACAGGCATGGATGCATAAGCTACTGGGGATGATTCGAGACTGACATCCATATTTTTGGGAATGTTATTGTAATAATGCATTTTTGGAATGTAAATGAAATGATATGATGATTTGACATGTTTTAATTACTAATGAAAAGTTTAAATTTCTGCTGCAAAATGATGAATTTTACCTGTTTTTTGCGATGATTTAACAACTCTAAGCGTCTCGGGAACGGGGCCTTACAAGAAATCAAGGTGGTCAAGCTCTGTACTTCTGGCATGATCTCTATGACATGAAGAGATACTTTAAGAGTCTGAAGAATCCTGACCAACTATTGATAAAGGAAATGGTCTTGATTCTAATGAAGACTATCAACAAATGAAGATCTAGAATCAAAGTTCTCTTCAGTTTTGATAGCATCAGCCTAGGGGGAGTTTGTAAGGAATACACTTAGAGGCTGATGCAACCAAAGAACGACCAAAGAGCTCTCAGCATGTAAAAGTAAAGTACAAGGAAGTTACTTCGAAAGATTTGATATAACTCAGTGAATTATGCTAAGTATCAAATCTTCCGAAGCCAAAAGACCACATCTTCCGAAGCCAAAGATAAAGTCTTCCGAAGCTTCAAGGACAAAGTCTTCCAAAGACAAAGACTAATTTCTTCCAAAGACAGAGAAGACATGCTTTCTCTGAATCACTTTTTGACAAAAGCTAAACCACTTTCCATTACCACTTCTGATGACTTACCAACTTATATGAGTTGGTGAAAAGTCCATGCTTTTATCAACTGTAGATTAAGGTCTTTTTTTTGTAACTTTCTAACTATGTACTTTTATCCTTTTTGTAATATATTAGGATATGAGCTATGGCATGTCATAGTCACTAGTCAAAATACAATCTGCATTTTGACTCTACATTAATCTTGTTCTCTAGATTAGTGTTTCTAGCTAGCCTTTAAAGTATGGCCGGTTATAGGATGTACTATAAAGTGTCTCAAGTACTTGTATCTTAAAGCATGCTTTGTAACACTTGTAAGAGGTGGAGAGCAATATACATCATTCTTGAAAACCATATTTGAGTGTTCTTGTTCTTGTTCTTTTACTTGTGTTCATTGTTTCATCACTAACCGGTTCCCTATTTGATCTGCTAAGTGTTCCATCTCTCTCCACCTTGTGAAACTGTTGCATTGACCACCCTTTCCGGTTCTACAGTTGCCTATTTCTATGGTGATCTACGTCTAGAATCAACTAACCTTAATCAAAACACAAAGTTACGATAAAAAACGTACACTATAACCGAATAGCATAAAAGTAATCAACCAAAGCAAACAAGAAACATAATAAACATAAACATCCCAAAATGTAGAAGTAATTTAACATCAAAATTACTAATAACATGCTTTTAGTGTGAATATTATCCAATTAAAACCAACCAAACCCAAAAATATACAAAAATTAAATAATCACAAGTCTAGATAGTATAAAGATTTAGCTACTCATATACACAATAAACATATTTAATCCAGAAGCAAAGCTCATCATGATGAAAAAATTTTCCAAAAATAACAAGAAACGAAATAAAAACATTAACCGAAAGATTAACAAACTGAAAACCCTTTTGAAACTTCCAACCCAATGTTCTTCCAAGCATCCAAAGTTTGTCAGCCATCTTAGTAAGTCTTCAAGTTGTAACACACTCCAAAACCTGAAAAATTTCTTTACATAATACAAATTAGGGTATTTTTGTCGAATGCGGTTGATGCGGCCAGCATTATGTGGCGATGTAGGGCGCATGGGCCGATGGCGGTGTCATAATTACCGTGCTGCCAGGGCTGAAATCGGCATGCACATGCATTGATGCAGCCCACATCGAAGTAGAGATATCGTCTTTATTCACAAGACTTTATGATTTTATGCATCTTTCCTATTCAGAAGTTTATATCTTTGGCTCCTTAATCTGAGCTTCTCCTTTTAGCATCACTTCGTGTAATTAAGTCAGACAAAATATGTATATAGCAAAACCACTTTAATTTGCATGAAATTATCATAACTTATTCAAATATGGATATTTTTAACCATAAAACTTATGTGTATTGTAAACAATTTAACTTGTCTCTAAAAACAATTTAGATTTTACGTATTGTAAGAAAATGAGGTCTTTTGGTTTAATTTCTCTAGATGTAATTCAATGTAAACAATGACTGTGATCCATGAATGTTACACCTTGCGTAACTGCCTTGGCAGGGTTAGACAGGCTTGAAGCAATGTAAGAAGAGCATTTTTTTAATTTGAAAGGAAAAAGGTTTGAAAACTACGTGCACTTATGAGAGGGAAGACTTCCACACTTTAGGAATAAGAAGGATGATAAAAGGACAGTCATAAAGAACAAAGTAAGACTTATGGTATAACAAACACACAAGAAGAGGCAATTGACTATGATGAAGTGTTTGCTTTGGTAGCAAGACTTGAAGGTATCTTTACAGCCTTAAGAAATTTCAAAGTTTTTTGATGGATGTGAAGAATGCTTTTCTTTATGGTGAAATAGATGAATAAGTATATGTATGTCAACCACTTAGTTTTGAGGATCCAAATTTCTAGACCATGTATGTAAGATTGACGAAGCTCTTTATGGGTTACATTAATCACAAAGTAAATATATGAGACACTCTCTACCTTTCTTTTGGAAAATGGCTATACAAGAGGAACCGTAGATAAAACACTCTTCATCAAGAAAGTGAGAGCAGACATCAAACATCATATTGGTGCAAATATATGTGGATGATATCATATTTGGGTGTATGAATAAGAAGCCGTGTAAAGACTTTGAGCAACTCATGAAGTCCAAATTTGAAATGAGTTCAATGGGGGAACTTACTTACTTTCTTTCTGGGTTTGCAAGTCAAGCAAACTGCTAACGACATCTTTATAAATCAATCTAAATATGTTAAAGACATCATAGTAAGATTTCAAGCTATTGATGCTAAAGCTCTTATATTTAAACCATGCACCTTAGCTAATAATCTTGAGTGGGAAGCAGTTCATCAACATTAGTACCAAGCCATCATTGGATCTCTCATGTACTTAACAGCTAGTATACCAGATATTATGTTTGCTACATGCTTCTGTGCAAGATTTCAAGCAGCTCCCAAGGTGTCACACATGATTGTTGCTTAAATAATTCGAAAGTATCTTAAGGGAGAACCTACGTTAGGCTTATTGTATCCTAAGAGTGCTGCTTTTAATCTCTTTGGCTACACAAATAGTGACTATGGTGGTTGCAACATCAACAAGAATTTTATTTTAGGAGGTTGCAACATTTAATTTTTAATTATTGGGTGCACACGTGTAACGAAGCTCAGAACGCTGCAAAATGCCATATGCATTAACCACGTTAAAGTCATTGTACGGCTCCGTAGCAACAAGTGGGTCGTTTGTTTGTATTTTTAGTTTTCTTGGTTCTTTTCTTTTCTTATATTATTCTAATTTAAATTACTTTTTACTTTTAATTTTCTAATGTTTATGTCAATAAGTTTTTTTTTTAATTATTATTGAGTGCATGTGCGTAAGAAAGCTTAAATAGGTGCTGCGACGTGCCGTATGCATTAACCATGTTAAAGTCATTGCACGGCTTCGTTGCAACATATGTGTCTTTTGTTTAGATTATTTTTTTTAAATTACTATGACCCAACCTCATTAATGTCAATACCGTATCATGTGTAACGAAATTCGCTAACGCGTTAATGTCAATAATGCAACACATGTAAAGAAATTCACAAACGCACTAATTTCAATACCACAACATGTGTAACAAGGTTCACAAACATGCTGCTACGCGAGATCACGCAACAAAAGCACGGAGAAAGTTGCTTGTTTGAAATTTTTAACATTTAGTTTTAAATATTTTTTTGTCATCTATATATTACAGTGTTGAACATTGCTTTGTTCTATTCTATCAAGAAAAGTGGGTCAATTTAAGATGGATTTGACAATGAAGCTAGTGATCATGTCTTTGTTTATGTGAGTACAAAATTGTAATGTCATGACTAGTTCTCATGTCTTTCTAATATATTTGTTCTTTTAAACAGTGTTGAAATTTTTTTAACTAGAGGTGAATTTCATTGTTTTTTTTTTCTTTTTAACTTTTATCAAATGGTAATTCTTTTGTGGACTTCTAATTCTAATCATTGTAGTGGAATAAAAATAGTTAACAAAAGAAAATCAAAACATGTTTGACTATAGAATGATTACTTCTCTAAACATATTTTATAATTAAATGTCTTCTAGAACACATCTGACTAGAATATGGAAATAAAAACATTTGACTAACAGACTTCTGATTCTAATTCTAATCATTGTAGTGGAATTTGATTTAGACTTCTAAGTTTTAATCATATACTCTAAATGAACTCAATTTGTTCTCTTCAAAATAAATATAATTTGTTGTCTTTTGATTTTAATTATATGATTTTAATTGTAAATAAAAAATTTAACTAATAGACATAATTTGCTGCTTTTTGATCTATCTTTTTGTTCAATATACTTTGAACTATTTTTTTTGGTTCACTATATTTTTTTACATTTAGAACCATTTTTTTAATTCATTACAATTTGACATGTTGATGCGTGTGAAAGGTGTATATATTTTAATAAGTATTTTTCGCATAGATTCAGTTTTAAATGGTTTTTACTGATACTAAACTATACATATCAAAGACAAGTGTACCTTTCGTGTGCTAATATAGTGTTGGTAAAAATAGAGTATCAATTCGTGGACACACCAAGCCTACTCAATAATCTTTATAATTGACTATCATAATGGGTTTTGCTTTGGGAAAAGGATAAGTTACATTGATGTAATCAATTTTTTTGGATTTTTAAAACAATAATTAAGTAAAAGTAAAATTGAGAATTTTGGGTTTAAAACATGGAATTAAGGCTATCATCCTAATTAGATTACACTTATATAACTATGATGAATACCATGGTGTGACTAAAGATATAAGTTTAAGTAGTTATGTTAATATTTATAAACGTGAAACAACGCGGTTTTCTCGTCTGCCAACTCCGTAGTGACAAGTACACCCACATCGATTAACTTACAATGTTGATCAACCCAAGCCACTAGTAGTGTAGGTAGATCTCGTGTAACCTTTCAATGCGATTTCTGAAAATATAACTTAATGTTAGAAAGAGAGTTGATCAAGTTTCTTTTAACATACCATTAATTTTAGAAAACCATAACAATTACTATAGATTTCTCAGACTAATAAAACAAAACCCTCAAATGATTAGAAAGCTAAAGTTATATGATTTTTAATAACCATTTATAGTTTATTAGCCATGGATTTGTTAAGAAGATCGGTTTCTTGTATAAAAGCTAGCTCATAGGTTTTTCAACCTTGTATGACATTCACAATTACAAATCATAAGTTTATAACTTTCCATTCAAATATAGATGCTACCCATCAAAAGTTTACCCAAGATTACCATAACATTAACATAACATAAGTCACATCATTAATTCATCACAAATTACATAAGTTTCATCCAATTAGGATGATCATGAGAGTTTAGCTCATAATAAGTTTGACCATAACAACAAACAACATAGAAGATAGATATTAATCATCAGTGAAATGGAACAATCAAACCAGTGATCCACCAAAAGCTCCTATCAAAGTTGATAATGAGCTCCTATTTATAGGCTTTACAGAATGTGTTTAAGCACAACCACGTGCCTAAAAAGCATGGCCCCGTATAAGTACAATGCTTACGAAGGTTTGTTGGTTCGTACGTTCAGAGTGTGTCGGGCACAGCAACTTGAATCATGGGGCACGGCCCCGTGATTGGGGTGGGTCACGGCCCCGTGACTCATGGGTCACGACCACGTGACTACCTTTGAAGGAAAGTACTTTTTGTCCTGTCAGATATCCAATCACGGGGATGTGCTAGGGGCGTGTTTTAGGCAAGTCATGGGGGCGTGCTTAATGAGGCACGACCCCATGCTTGTACTTTAAAGCTTGGTTTTCTTCAAACTCTTACGAAGTATGTTTCTTTTATCCATCTTGTCCATTTGAATGTAAGAAAACAAAATTTAACATTTTAAGCTCATTTTTATCATATTAAGGAAGATATTTAGGAATAACTTATGTGCTTTTGATAGGTTTCTATGTATAATTTAGAGCACATTACATGTTCGTATTCGTTTGTTCAAAGTTCATTAGCACCACAAGAACCTTTGAATGTGACTTTCTCCAAAGAATTAGTGTTAACTAGAATCTCAGATGATGCTACTAAAACAGGGGAAGATGAGCCCAAGAAACTTATGACATTTTTCTACAAGCCAAGCAAGTAGTCAGCAGCTCATAACAAATACCATGCTCCTTCAAATGAAATGATGGTTATGAGCCCATATTAGAAGCAAAAGTTAAGCTCAATGCTCTATTAAATGAGCATGGATATGATAGCTTCGAGGAGAAGAGAATGGAATATAGCAAAACAATTAGCATGCTGAATAAGAAGGTCCAACTCGATTGAAAAAAGATGGCTCTACAAAAGAAGTTAGGCACTTTTTCTCTAAAGAGGAAAAGAATGAATGAGTTTTCATCAAGAAGAGAACTGGTACTGGGTCTTGAAGTCATTCTTAATACATCTACTGATGAAGAAGCCCCTTTACTCAAAGTTTTATCTAAAGCAGCTGAAGTACTTGAGAAGTCGGTAAAAGAGACAGCTGCTAAATCCTTAAGACAATCGATTTAGTTAGCAATAGTCTACTTAATAGATGATAGTCTACACAAGAGGATCCTAGACTATGGAAGATGACATGGAAAGACATAGGATAACTCTTATGGAAAAGACTATTCAGCATCAAGTCCATTAAAATAATACACCTGGATTTGAGCTCAAGAAATCAACTGAAGTGATATTTAGTCTACCGGATGTTAAGACTAAATCCATAATTAACTTTGAGGTGAATGTTGAAACAAATGACCTATAATTCACTAAAGAAGCTGAAAGAGTTCATAAAACTACCGATGAACCTATTCCTACTAGTGAGGCAACATGTGCATCTACTGAACCTTTGGCAGCTAGACCTACTGCAACTTCTACGTCCACTATCTCTACTGAGAAAGGAAAAGCCTAAGTCTACCAAACAAGAGTTAGATGCTAAGATTTAAAAGCAAAACAGAAGGTTCTTATTGACTAAAAGAGTGGAGCTATCCAAAGAAGATGTAAATGGTGAAGTTGTACGTCTTCGCTCTGGCGAACATCTAGTGGCTTTGGTAAAGAAGAACATCTTGACCTTGGTCAAACAAGCCAAACAATCCAGAGCTTTAAGAATAAGAGCCAACGTTTCATCTGATGGGGAGCCAAGTAAGTGGAATTTAATGGCCCCTCTCAAAGTACAAGAAAAGAAAGCAAAGAAAGTTCCTTCAAAATCCAAGGATCAATCTACTAAAGGCTCTATTCTAAAGAGACCTACAGCTCAAGCTACCTTAATGCCATATGTTGATCCATTGGTAAGGATCACATCTCAAATTTTAAAGACAATTAAAAATAAATATGTGAAGTATGGATTGATAACTCAACTTAAGCAGAGAGGATTTAATGTTTATAAAGTAATAGAATAGAGCTTGAGTGATTTAACGTCCAAAGTAGTTGCTTTAACTTTGGATGAGATGGAAAAATTAGCAAAGTTTAATAAAAGAAGAAAAAAAAGATAGAGAAGATAAAAGTACAAAATGTCAGAAAGGAGCTTGATGATAAGCAACAAATGAAACAACATGTAACATATTATGGTTTATCTAGTAACCTAGTAGAACTAATAAGTATGTCTATTCTTGATCTGAATATTAGAGAAATCAAAGAAGAGTTACAACTGGTGTGCTTCTAAGCTTTGAGGAAGCTAAGGAAACATGGGATAATACACAAAGAAAAAGAAAAAAAAGAAAATTCCTAGATCCCATCTGACGGCTGAAGATCCATCATCTCCTTCCTTAGATAAAACTAGCTTAGGTGATGACATAACTCTCTCATCCGTCACACCTTTAGAGAAGGTTGAACCAAAGAGGGTGACCAAAGCAAGAGTGATTGATTCGGTAGTTGAAGAGAGTTTGACGAAAGGAATAAAATTTCTTGTTTCTGGATACATTTAGGAGGTGGATAAAGGTAAATTCAAGAGAGTAAATGGAGTCATCAATTACTATGAGTCTAAGAATGAGATCCATGATCTGCCTCTAGACATTTTATAGCAAATTATGGAAGGACTTTAACCTTTGGAGCTAGCATTGAGAAGACTCGGTATTTGCTATTGGTTTTGGCTTCTATTACTGATCTAGAGGCTGGTGAAGATATTATTAAATCTCCCTTATCTAGTTATAATCTAATTCAATAATAGGAGTTGATCAAGTAAAGAATACCTACTTCATCGTCAGATCAGTAGCTGGTAGAGTGATTTACTCAATAAATCAACTTATGTCTCTTAACTGGTTTGAGATAGCTGATCTGACTAGTATGAGGATGAAAAATCCTAGAAATGATTCAAAATCTAGAAAGGTGGAAAGAGTGCTCTTGAGAATTTATAGTAAACATCTAGAAAAGTCAAGGTAGACCACTGAATACAAGAAAAAGAAGAAACAAGTCATATCTGTTAAAGCCCTTGTATATGTCAAACTACCACCCTTAGCTGAGCGACTTTTCCATTTGAATCCCAACCATTACCTTCTTTACAACAATCAACTTCAATAATAGATTCCACTTCTAAGAATTCAAATCCATCAGTCCAATAATCAACCCATGAAGATCTACCTCCCGAATCATAGTTTGATGTTTCAATTAGAGAAACAAAACCAACCATTACATCTTATAAGATCAGAAGATACTTGAACAATCTAGATCAAGCTTCTGAAAGTGAGTGCATAGATTATGAAGAAGAAGAAGCCCCAGAGGGTCAACCAGTTCACATTACTGACTGGGCTATGATTTGAAGTCTAAGAATTACTTTATCATAAGAAGTGATAGATCATGATCACTGTATTAGTGGAAGTTCTATAACTCACCCATGATGAACTTTTAATAATGTATTCTCTCATCAAAAAGTATGTAGATATGTTTGACAGATACAAATCTATGGAATCTATTCTAAAAATGAAGATTGGTCAAAGAGTTAACGCTGAACCAATTAGGGAATGAGAAGAACATGTTTTGCATGTTACTTCATTAGATGTTCATGATCTAATTATTGCATGGAGTTTTGAATCCCACACTAGTTCTTTCTACCTAACATTCACTATATTGGAAAAGTCAAAATAAGTGAATTGATCTATTTAGACCTTCTCAACACAACATGAGAAATCTACTAAACGTTACTCTTGACAACCCTACAAGATATGCTAAGGGATACATGTATGAATGGCTTCTAGAAAGATACTAGGATAACTAAAGAGCATAAGTTTTGATAGCATCATTCTAGGTAGAATCTGTTGGGATATAAAAAGGATAAAGCCACCTAAAAACAAAGTATTTATAGTGTTTACCGATAAAGTTAAAGTACTGAATAGAAATTTACCTGCTGAAGACTTCATCTAATGACATATCTGTTGAACTAATATGAATCAACACTATGCCATTCTACTAAGTATCAGAGGATGTGCTGATACACTTCTTTTGTAGACAAGGATGTCAATGTTAAATAGTAGTGGTGATACCATTGCACTACAACTGAAAATCTCTTACCGTGTTGATTCTTGTCTATTTTGTACATTGTATTGTAGCCGATTACATTACACATTCCTGGTGTGGCATAGTGTGTAGATCCATAGTTGTAACCTGCCATTGATCTTAAACCTAGAATATACAATCAAGAAGTGTTCTAGTGTTTAGCTTTTATAGTATAAATACCTCACTCTTATATAGTTATAAATTTAGTTGTTTTGCCTACTTGTATACCTATTATTGGATTTGTAATTAGTGAATATAATCAAGCGAATATTTTGAACGAATTTTCTAATGTTATCTCATACAAGTATTTCTGTTTATATGTTTGTTCTTAAGTAGTTAATAAATATTTTGCATCTATTAATTGCTGGTCTACAGAAAGTCTTGTTTAACTGATCCAACAAAAACACTAAAGAATAGATGTACGGCTACAAAAAAACGGAATCACACAAACAAGACGTTCATGTTCATTCATTAGGGAATGAATATGTTCTTGAATTGTTCGCAAACTCTTATGTAACACCCAAAAAATTTCAGTAAAAGAAAAGTAAAGAAAAAGAAAAGAAAAGATAAGGGAGAAAAGGGAATTATTTCAAGGTAAGGGGTTAAAAGGTGTAAAAGTCAAACCTGCCTATAATGGGTTTAAAAAGGTGATATGGTCACCCATACCTCTTCTACCAGACATACGACTTTCTGCTAGAGTGAGAAGAAGGAGCTCCCATCCGAATTTAGAGAGAGAAAGCGGTAGAAATCTTCAGAATGTAAGATTTTTAAGGTGTTTCTTCTTGGTTTCAGTTGGGTTTAAGCTTCTGGACCGATCTTTATGTGTTTTTATGTGTTTGGTTGCTTCTTTTTGTGTGTTTAGGTGCTAGAACTCCAGGTTGCTCTCGGGTTTGGAGTGTTTTACTCGAAAGCTGTTAGAGGTGAGTTCTAGATCCCCTCCTTTACATGTTTTCTTCTTGTTTGGGGCTGATATGTATATCAAACTTTTGTTTTTTGAAACATACTATGGTTTTTCATGAAAGTACAACTGTTTATGTAAGATGTATGTTTTAGAAGATTTATGTGATGTTGTGTGTAGTTGTTTGTCATGTTTTAAGTGCGTAACTGGTAGATCCATGCTAAGTATATGTTTAGAAATGATGTTTGGGACTAGAAACTGCATAAGTTAAATCACTGGTGCTGGACTTGGTGTCCGCTGTGGGCACTTGAGCATGGATAAGGTGCTCGCTGTGGACACTTAGACACTTAGAATGTTTTAGTCATCCGCTGTGAACACACTTAATGTTTCATTCATGCGCTGTGGACTTGGGTCAAGTGTGAGACATCTTCCAAAGCCAACGAAGACATCTTCCAAAGCCAAGAAGAAATCTTTCGAAGCTTAAGAAGAAATCTTCTGAAGCCAAGGAAGAAATCTTCCAAAGCCAAGAAGAAATCTTTCGAAGCCAAGGAAGACATCTTCCGAAGCCCAGAAGCTAAGGAAGAAATCATCCAAAGCCAAGAAGAAATCTTCCGAAGCCAAGGTGAAATCTTTCAAAGGTAAAATGAAGTCTTCCGAAGCTTCAAGGTTGTGCTTAGTGTCTTGTTTAGGCACCGTGAACTCTTAGGCTTATTCTGAATTATGAGAAATAAAATTAAGTGCTAAATACTAAAGTTTTATGGAGGTTTATGCTTGTTGATGTTGTCTGCTTGAGGGATGTTGTCATGAATTATGTTTCATGTTATGTATTATGATGTGACTTTACGTGGTGTGATATATTTATGTACGTAGAGTATTATGTAATGAAAGTGAAAGATAAAGATAATAAAAAGTGAAATGTAATGAATGAATGAAAGTCTTGCAAGCAAATTAATTGGAGGTTCACAACTTATTGAAAGGTTGTTACCACAACTTATGATCTATGTGCTCTTAGTAGATTTGGATACTATTGTAGCCAGGATAGGAAATGCTTGGTGAATGAAGAGTAAAGTAAGTGGCTAATCACAACTGGCCACTGTAATTAGGGACTTACTATACTTGACATGATCTTATAGTGTTTATAGATGGCTGGTGGTAGATCTTTAAAGGCTTCGCGAGGTGGAGGACATGGTGGACGTGGTGCTGGGCTGCGTGCCATGAGGAGCGGGGCTAGAACTACTGAATGGCTCCTAAAGAGCCCAAGCTTCATCACCCTAAAGGCAGTGATGAGAGTGTGAATTTGAGGGCCTCAGTGAAGGAGGCGGTAGTTGAGGAGGTTCATCAAGTCATGCCGACTATTCTGCCATCATTGGTGATCGAGGTTATTAGAGCGGTGAGAGACGATGAAAACAAAGAGAAAGAGGAGAGGAGGAAAACCATTGGGAAAGAGAGCGAGGAGAGAGGTTCAGGGGAAATGGAGCAACCAGAGACTGAGATGGTTGTCTCCAGTGATGAAAAGTAAGAGGAAGCAGTGCAAGAAACTACAAAAGGATGCAGCTATGGGGTATTCCAGAGATACAACCCCTTGACTTTCAATGGGAATGAGTATTCTGCTGCTGCTCACGGATGGGTGAGAGAGATGGAGGCAGTGTTGGATATCAACGAGTGCAGGGAGGACCAGAAGGTGAAGTTTGCTACTCACTCGTTTGTGAATTTGGCCTTGTGCTGGTGGGATAATATTTTCTAGGTCGAGGGTAGCAGGGTGATTGGAAGGATGAGGTGGGATGAACTAAAGAAGTTGGTGATCACAGAGTTTTTCCCTCACAGGGAACTCGATAAGATTGAGAGAGAGTTCCTGTAGTTGGAGGCGGGAACCATGACACACCAGCAGTATAAGACTAAGTTCAATGAAATGGTGAGGCTGGTGCCAGATCAGGTGATGCCTGTGTCACGAAAGATCAAGAGATACATCCAAGGTCTGCCACCGGATATACGCAGACATCTGATTACCGCCCGGCCTGGTACGTTCAGGTCGGTGGTTGATCTGGCGGGGAGACTATGAGATAGAGGAGGTGGCAGCATTGGAGGTGAATAAGAAAGGTGGTGGTGATAGAAACTGGATCAAGAAACGATTTGGCAGTGGTGGCTTCACTCCCAAGAACAAAAAGGCAAGGGTGGATGACCGGAGGGTGGTGAAGGCAGGTACGGGGTTGAGGACGTGTAATAAGTGTAGGAAGAAGCATGCGGAGGAATGTAAGTGGGGATCGAACATCTGTTTCAAATGCGGGAATGCAGGGCATATGGAAAAGGATTGTCGGGTGATGAGGTGTTATAACTATGGTGAAGAGGGTCACATGAGCAGAGACTGCAAGAAGTCGAGGGCTGAGAGCTCCAGGGCAAAGAAGGGGATTGAGAAGGAGGGGCAGAGGGCGAAAGCTAGAGCTTTTACTATGACCTGGGAGGAGGCTAGAGTGGACCCCGATATTGTGTCCGGTACATTCATACTAAACCAAACTTATGCCTCTGTGCTTTATGATTCGGGTGCTAATAGGAGTTTTATTTCTGCTGCCTTCTATGATAAGCTGGCCGTTAGGAGTAGAAAGATTGATGAGCCATTCGATGTAGAAACTGCCATTTGTAAGTCTACCAGGATTTTTGATATGGAAGAGGATTGTGACATAGAGATGGAAGGCCATAAGTTCTCTACTAGGTTGTTCGTGATGCCCTTAGGCGGATCTGATGTAGTCCTAGGGATGGATTAGCTAGCAGCCTATGAGGCAAACATAATGTGTCATAAGAAGATGATTCGCTTGACCGTGCCCGATGGGAGTTTGGTGACGATCTACATCGATAGAGTTAGTACGATCCCGAAAGGGATTTCCATGATTGTGGCAGAGAAGTGCATGAGGTGTGGATGTGGTGCCTATCTGGCTTATGTGAAGGATGTGGATGCGTCAGTACCACGATTTTCGGACGTACCAGTCGTGTGTGACATCCCAGACGTATTCCCAGAAGATCTATCAGGTGTGCCACCTGACCGCGAGATTGATTTCAATATCGATCTGATACCTGGTGTCCAACCTGTTGCCAAGGCACCGTATCATCTAGCTCCATCTGAAATGAAGGAATTGATGACACAACTACAAGAGCTGCTGGATAGGGGGTTCATTCGACCGAGTATATCTCCATGGGGTGATCCGGTCTTATTTGTGAAGAAGAAGGACGGTAGCATGAGGATGTGTATCGACTACCGTGAGCTGAACAAGTTGACAGTGAAGAACCGATATCCGTTAGCGAGGATTGATGACTTGTTTGATCAGCTCCAAGGTACCAGTTGGTTCTCGATAATAGATCTCCAATCTGGTTACCATCAACTGAAGGTGAAGGAGCAGGATATTCCTAAAACAAATTTTCGTACGCGTTATGGACAATACGAGTTTCTTGTTATGTCTTTCGGTTTAACCAACACGCCAGCTTCTTTTATGGATTTGATGAATCAGGGGTGTCGGTCTATGCTAGATAAATCAGTGATTGTGTTTATTGATGATATCCTGATTTATTCGAAGAGCGAAGAAGAGCATGCCGGTCGCATTCGAGAGGTGCTGGAGACGCTTAAAAGGGAGAAGTTGTACACCAAGTTCTCCAAGTGTACGTTTTGGTTACGTAAAGTTAAGTTTTGGGTCATGTGGTTAATCCTGAAGGGATCATGGTGGACCCGGAAAAAGTTGAGGCGGTGATGCAATGGAAGTCTCCAAAGACGCCATCCGAGATTAGCAGTTTCTTGGGTTTGGAGGGATACTACAGGAGATTCATTCATGACTTCTCCAAGATAGCTTTACCATTCACCAAGTTGAACTATAAAGATGTGAAGTTCGTATGGGGTCAAGAGTAGGAGAATGCTTTTGAAGAGATAAAGACGAGATTGACTCCAGCTCCTGTCTTGACGTTACCCGAGGGGAATGAAGACTTGGTGGTATATTCGGATGCTTCCTATTCGGGATTAGGTTGCGTGCTGATTCAACGGGGGAAAGTTATAGCCTATGCATCCCGACAGTTGAAGATCCATGAGACTAACTACCCTTCTCATGATTTGGAGTTGGCGGCTGTGGTCTTTGCATTAAAGATTTGGATGCACTACTTGTACGGGACGAAGTGCACTATCTTCACTAAACACAAGAGCTTGAAGTACTTCTTTGAACAAAAGGATCTAAACATGAGGCAAAAGAGATGGTTGGAGCTTATCAAGGATTATGATTGTGAGATCCATTACCATCCGGGCAAGGCCAACATGGTGCAGATGCCCTTAGCCGAAAGGAGAGAACCGAGCCGATTTGGGTAAAGGCTTATCAGATGATCATGACCTCTGATGTGATGAAGCAGGTCAAGGAATTTCAGGATGAGGCTCTAAAAGAGGATCGGATTAACTCCGAACGGATGAAGGGCCTAGTCGCGGAGTTAGGTGAGAACACTCTCGGTGTTAGAACCCGCTTCGGGCAGATGTGGATTCCACGTTATGGAGATCTACATGGGAAGATCATGGATGAGGCTTGCTAGACTAGATACTCCATTCACCTCGGTGCTATAAAAATGTATCATGATATGAAGAAAGATTACTGGTGGCAGGAATGAAGCGCGATATAGTGGAGTATATAAGTAAGTGCCTTACTTGTCTGCAAGTGAAGGCGGAGCATCAGAGACCATACAGGAAGATTCAACCTTTGGACATTCCTTAGTGGAAATGGGAGCACATCACCATGGACTTCATCACAAAGTTGCCACTTACGGCAATGGGATACGATGCCATATGGGTGATAGTTGATCGTCTTACAAAGAGTGCTCACTTTCTACTGATCCGCGAGACGTATTCATCGGAGAGGTTGGTGGATCTGTTCATCAAAGAGATTGTGACTCATCATGGTGTACCGGTGTCTATCATGTCCGACCGCGACACTCAGTTTACCTCCAAGTTTTGGAAAAGATTTCATGATACGATGGGGATGAGGTTACATATCAGTACGGCTTACCATCCACAGACACATGGTCAGTCGGAGAGGACGATTCAGACATTGGAGCACATGCTCTGGGAATGCATCATTGATTTCGGAGGAAGTTGGGACGAACACTTACCGTTAGCTGAGTTCTCATATAACAACAGTTATCATGCCAGCATTGGTATGCCTCCTTATGAGATGCTATACGGTAGGAAGTGTAGAATGGTTATGTGTTGGGGTGACATCAAGGCCTTTATAAAGGCAACAAAGGATAGACAGAAGTCGTACGTCAACAAGAGACATAACCGACAGAATTCAAGGTGGGCGATAGAGTTATGTTGAAAGTATCGCCTTGGAAAGGGATCATCCGGTTCAGAAAGCGAGGAAAGTTAAGCCCAAGGTATATAGGGCCTTTCCAAATCATTGCTCGAGTAGGAGAGGTGGCTTACAAGTTAGAGCTACCTGATGAGCTAAGTGGAATTCATCCAACGTTTCAGTGTCTCATTTGAGGAAGTGCTTAGCCGATGAAGATATGATCGTGCCACTCGAGGACATCAAGGTGGATGAATGGCTCAATTATGTGGAGCAGCCAATGGCCATCATTGACAGAAAAGAGAAGAGGCTAATAAAGTGGTTCCACTTGTGAGATTACAGTGGAGACACAAGAAATGATCCGAGTCTACATGGGAGACTGAGTAAAAGATGAGACAGCACTATCCGTACCTGTTCGAGGAGTGACATGTTTTGGGGACGAAACCTATATAAGGGGGACTTGTAACACCCGGAAAATTTTAGTAAAAGAAAAGAAAAGAAAATGGAAAGAAAACATAAGGGAGAAAAGGGAATTATTTCAAGGTAAGGGGTTAAAAGGTGCAAAAGTCAAACCTACCCATAATGGGTTTAAAAATGTGATATGGTCGCCCATACCTCTTCTACCAGACATACGACTTTCTGCTAGAGTGATAAGAAGGAGCTCCCATACGAATTTAGAGAGAGAAAGCGGTAGAAATCTTCAGAAGGTAAGATTTTTAAGGTGTTTCTTCGTGGTTTCAGTTGGGTTTAAGCTTCTGGACTGATCTTTATGTGTTTCTATGTGTTTGGTTGCTTGTTTTTGCGTGTTTAGGTGCTAGAACTCTAGGTTGCTCTCGGGTTTGGAGTGTTTTACTTGAAAGCTGTTAGAGCTGAGTTCTAGATCCCCTACTTTATATGTTTTCTACTTGTTTGGGGCTTACATGTATATCAAACTTTTGTTTTATGAAACATACTATGGTTTTTCATGAAAGTACAACTATTTATGAAAGATGTATGTTTTAAAAGATTTTTGTGATGTTGTGTGTAGTTGTTTGTCACGTTTTAAGTTCGTAACTGGTAGATCCATGCAAAGTATATGTTTAGAAATGATGTTTGGGACTAGAAACTGCATAAGTTAAATCGCTGGTGCTGGACTTGGTGTCCACTGTGGGCACTTGAGCATGGATAAGGTGTCCGCTGTGGACACTTAGACAATTAGAATGTTTTAGTCATCCGCTATGAACACACTTAGTGTTAAATTCATGCGCTGTGGACTTAGGTCAAGTATGAGACATCTTCCGAAGCCAAGGAAGACATCTTCCGAAACCAAGCCAAGAAGAAATCTTTCGAAGCCAAGAAGAAATCTTCAGAAGCTTAAGAAGAAATATTCCGATGCCAAGGAAGAAATCTTCCAAAGCTTAAAAAGAAATCTTCCGAAGCCAAGGAAGAAATCTTCCGAAGCTTAAGAAGAAATCTTCCGAAACCAAGGAAGAAATCTTTCGAAGCCAAGAAGAAATCTTCCGAAGCCAAGGAAGACATCTTCCGAAGCCAAGAAGAAATCTTCCAAAGCCAAGGAAGAAATCTTCTGAAGCCAAGAAGAAATCTTCCGAGGCCAAGGTGAAATCTTCCGAAGGTAAAATGAAGTCTTCCAAAGCTTAAAGGTTGTGCTTAGTGTCTTGTTTAGGCGCTGTGAACTCTAAGGCTTATTCTGAATTTTGAGAAATAGAATTAAGTGCTAAGTACTGAAGTTTTATGGAGGTTTATGCTTGTTAATGTTGTCTGCTTGAGGGCTGTTGTCATGAATTATGTTTCATGTTATGTATTATGATGGTAATTTACGTGGTGTGATATGTTCATGTACGTAAAGTATTATGTAATGAAAGTGAAAGATAAAGATAGTGAAAAATGGAAGGTAATGAATGAATGAAAGTCTTGCAAGCAAATTAATTGTAGGTTCACAAGTCATTGAAGGGTTGTTACCTCAACTGTGTGCGGTTTAGCTAACCCATGAGAATGCACACAGGGGGGGTCAGTCTTTGTGACTAATCAAAACATACGAAACGGGATCCTTGTCGCTTTACCCCAAGATGGTAGTGCTTCGTGCAAAATGATGGGGCATAGCATATGGCAGGATCTAGATAAAAGTGAAAGATAATAATGAAAGTTCGAAATGTACGAAATGAACGAAACGAATGATGATGAAAGATAATAATGATGTTATCTAGATGTATGTATGATGTATGATCATGTTCGAAAGTAAAGAAAATGTTTTAACGAAGGGTAAAGTATTTTATTATAAAAACCAGAACCCACTTAGCGTCGCTGACTTTTATATGCATATCAGTTGGCAGGTAATTGTTGATGCTGAGGAGGTGCAAGCATGGATGCATAAGCTATTGGGGAAGATTTGAGTCTGGCATCCATATTTTTGTGAATGCTATTGTATTAATACTACTTTTGAGATGTAAATGAAATGACATAATGTTTTGACATGATTTTAATTATAAATGAAAAGTTATATTTTCGCTACAAAATGATGTGTTTTAAATGTTTTATGCGATGATTGACCAACTGTAAGCGTCCCAGAAACCGGGCCTTACAACTTACCCACTAGATTTCTTGTTCGTGTTTGTTCAATAAGAAAATAAACGTGTTCATGAATGTTCAAGTATGTTCAAGAATATCAACAATCAGAAACGAATGCTCACGAGCATAAGAGAATACAAACAATCATATATTCATTTTAAAATGAAAATACATTTTTTATGAGACACGTTATGAAGAATCCAAGAACAATAAATAAATACTTACCAAAATTATCCGAACATACTTATCAAAAGTAAACTAACAAAATAAAAAATAAAAGATAAAAAACCTTTAATGAACAAATACAAACAAACATAACGGAACATAAATGAACAAACTACCAAACGTTAACGAACATACACGAACGAGCACAGCCTCTATCTGTGTTCCTTACCTAAACGAACGAAAATTATTGTTCGTACTCGTTCCCTTATAAAACAGATGAATATAAATGAATTTCATCTCTAAAATATCACAAACAGATCATTGGACATACTATTCGTTTACAGCCCTTAATACATTCATAGGTAACAAACAATACGAAACGTAATAACCTCGGTTAATTTGTCTAAAATTCATTCAACAAATGAAGGTTTACTGTGTATTATTTAATTTTAGCAAACTGATGTGAAATATTTTATGAATTCCTATAAAGCAGCTACTAGAAGTTCAATATCAACATTAGTATTACTTTTAATTTGTTCAGGTTAATAAATCGTAGATTTTCTGTGTGTTTCTAAAAATTCTAATATGTAAAGAGTATGAGACAAAACAGTATCATTGTGCTTGATTGTTCAGACTTTCTATGCGTTTATACTAATATATGAACGACATTGCTATGAGTTACTTTTTGGCTATACATATATTAATTTTTTTCATAAATTCTTTTAGTGAGTCCGAGCCAAAAAATACACTTGAAAGACTTGTTGCAAATGCTCTGTCGAATTGTATAAGAAATATCGCTCCAAAGACAGTAAGAACAACCACCACCCCATGAACCTCTCCCTCCTTTGCTAGATCTTCTCTTGTGTAATCTATTTTAAATAATTTGTATTTATTTTTATTATCCTATTGAGATTTTTTGGTTATTATATGTACATTTTTATTTACATTTCCCAAAAATATAATATTTTGTTTATCCTTTGAATTAAAACAAAATTAATAATCAATTAAATAATCTGTTGGTACAATCCGTTAGTAAACATTTTAGACTTAATTACACGAATGATCTGATTTTACTTTTGGTCACTAACTTTTTTAAATTACAAGGTTTGTCCAAAACTTTGCACAAAAGTAACAACGATGGTCCCTGAAAGGGATGGACATAAAGTTTGACTGTTAAAATTTTAAAATACTAGATCATCATCTTCCCAGCCCACCCGCCGCCACCTTCATCCACCACCATCACCGGCAAACACCACCAAATTGCCAGTACCTTCATCGGCGACCCGTCATCACCATACTTCCTTTTCCCCAATGTAACGCCCCGGAAAGTCGAAACAAGCCATTTAATAATAATGGGCTTAGTTACGGGATATTTAATAAAAATAAAGGAAAGAAACGGATTATGGGCCACATTAGTCTTATGGGCAAAAAGATTTAAGTGGTTAAAGGTCCATAATCAGTCACTTAAACCACCTAACTAGCCATAATCTTCCTTATTTGCAACCCTAGCCACCAACTTTCTAGAAAGAGAGAGTATAGAGAGAAAGTGAAAAAAACTCAAGATTTGGAGCTTCATTGGTTAAGGTGTAACCTCTCGTATTTTTTATTTAACGTTTGATTTAACGTCGTTATCTCTTGAAAGGGCTTGTTTTGTTATTAATGCAAGTACGAGGTCTTATTTGTAAATTTTTGGAATTATTTATAATTAAATAATTGAATAATTAATAATAATAATAATAATAATAATAATAATAATAATAATAATAATAATAATAATAAAATGATAAAATAAAAATACTAATAGTATTAATAATTATTAATAAAACAATCTAAGATAATATTTTTTTAAAAACTTGTAAAATTTTAAGTTTGGCATAAAATAACAAAAATTAAAACTATAGGGACTAAAACCATAAACCTGTTAAATTACAAACTTTAAACTTTGGATTTAAATTATAAATCTTAAAACTACAGGGACTCAAAATGTATTTTTACAAAAACCCAACCCAACCCCCGTTTTCCCGGTGGAACTCCGGCCGAACTCCAGCGTAGCTCCGGCCACACCCCGAAACCTAGGAAAACATGTTTTTCCAACCGTATTAAAGCACCCATTTCAATCCTTTACCAGTTTCGAACCTAACCCCACCATTTAATCGAATTTGAGGAGTGATTATGACCGAGTCGAACTCGAAACCAAAGATATCACAAATCAAAACCGTTCATCACTTAAATCTCAATAATTGTATAATTAATCGAGGGTGTACGTTCGAATAATCAAATAAGACTTAATGAAATGATTAATTCCACCTGAAACAACTTTAAATTCATTCAAATCGACCTGAAACGGCCGACAGTAATGTTGTAGCCGTTGGACGTGCTCGGGATCGAATTGACACTATAAAATAGAGGGCAAATGCCCTCGACCTTTTCTTTTCACTACCTGAACTCGCAATTTCACCAAAATACATACACACATCGAATTACCCAGTCAAGAGCAGTCGCGGCTCGTTCGAACTTAAAATCATCAGGAACAACCTCGATTCAGGTAATTAAAGGTGTCAATCGATTCGATTTTACATGATCAACAAAAGCCCCAACCTTAATTTTATTATCAAACTCGTTTTGTGGATCAATTTGATCGATTATGAAACTAGGGTTTATGTGAAATTTGGGGTTTTCTGGAAAAATGGTTTTTAAACTTTTAATTCTCAAAACTTACGCAAACCAGGGCTTTGGCCCGGTGGTTTGTGCGCCTGTTGCTTTGGCAAAGGGCCCGGGTTCGAACCCCAGGCCCTACCACCTATTTTTACAAGGTTTTTTATAGGTTTTAATTTATAGAAAACATTTAAATATTTTTCTAATTATATAAAAATCATTTTTACTCAGAAATTAAATAAAATTAATTTCTATTAATTTTTTTTTGAAACTCAACTAATAAATCTTAAATCTTCTATTTTAAAAATTATAAATTGTTACAAAGTACAAATAAATCTCCCTTATTTTTCCAAAGAATTTAAGTATATTTACAAATCTAATTATGTATTTATAAGAAGATAAATACATATAGGTACATATTTAAAATGTACATCGTTTGGGTTTAAAAGAATTATTTTAAAGATTTAAACCTACAAATTTACTACTTTAAATAGTAAATAATAATACGTTGATAAAGAAAGTTTAAATTTTATAAAGGATTTTACTCACTAAAATTCTTATTTAAACATTTAAATATTAAATCAATTATAAATGATATCTAAATTATAATTTAAAATCATGGTTAAATGATTTACAAATAATATAGTTACAATTATCACTCAAGATCACAAAGCTAAACCGCGAATTCCTGAATACCGTTAACATCATAATAATCGTGATTAACTTAAAACGATGTTCATCTAGGTTGAACGTTACCAAATCCTCGGCATTAGTGACAAGACTCTTTTATTTGCTCATCTTTATTATCCAAGTGAGTTTTTTCATACCTCTTTTATACATTTTCACACTTGGGCTATTCTTCTTATTTGTCGTGGTTAGTTGAACTCTTGTAATTACCATGTGATGACTATTATATGTACAATCATTAACTATTGCTAGCCTGGCGACGTCATAGATCTATGGGCCTGACAAGCCTACTTGGTGTTAAACCAAGTACACTTAGCTAATCGTTTAATCTTGTAATCTTGTAATCTTGTAATCTGTCAAGGTTTGATTGTTACATTTGTTCATCCATCCCTAGTTACTTTATTCAATAGTCTATGACATGGATTGCCATCTTTTATATATATTTATGTATGAAAACTATGAAAAACTCACCAACATTATGTTGACCTTTTATTTTTAACATGTTTCAGGAAATGATACTGTTTAGCATGCCTTGAAGACTTGCATATATCTAGGATTGGACCTTGACTAAAATAAAAGACATTGATCATTTTGTGACTTTGAATTTCTTATGTATTGTTGGATGTTTGAGCTTGCTCTATTTCTTTAATGTACGTCATGAATATTGATCTTTAATAATATTGTCATTTTAAAATTAGCGTTGTGTGGCACGAACAATCTTAACCCTCACATCTCGACGTTTCCGCCGTTAAGGTTGGGGTGTGACATAAGGGATTGAAGATCTGAGTGTTAGAGCATCAAACCACGAGAAAAGAGCAAGAAATCCAGATAAGAATCATCCTCTAAACGCCTCTGTAGGTCAGACCCGAATTCTAGGGCTTTGGGTTTTGAAAAGTTGCAAAGAATCACATAAAGGTCACATTTTTACATATGAAATCACGTAAAAAGCTTATATATAGTTTCATGGATGAAAAACTAAAGTATTGGACGTAAAAAGTTGATATTTTAGGTTAAAAACAAGCTGGTTTGCCATTTTTATACGTCCAGCGAAACTGTTAGTTCATCCTGCAAAACTAAGAGTTCATCCTGCGAAACTAAGGCAATCTCCTTCAGGTAGTTTCACAAGTGCATAGGTAGGTCTGTAAATTTAGCGAATCTAGATAATTCCAACGAAAGTTGGGCAAAACTGGCAGCGAAACTGCCATGCGAAACTTGCAGCGAAACTGCCATTCGAAACTGGCAGCGAAACTGTGTGTGAAACTGCTGCCAAAACTATGTAGAAAATGACCTATTTGTGTGTTAACTTATATGCAGACCGTCTGCCGTGATCATAGCTTAAGTAACTTAGACGTGAAGTTACTTTCTGACCAGGTGAGTTCTAGATCCCCTATTTACACGTTTTCAATGTTTGGGGGGTGATATGCATACTAAATATACGATTTTGATGGCAAAGATTTCAAAAGGTTTTAATAAGAAAATACAATTTTTTATAACAAATTATGCTATATAAAGTCTTCAAAATGACCTAGCAGCCCGACCCCAGCCAGGGGTGTTGCCTCTTGGACCCCACTAGGGCCTGCTGCCCCTAGAACCCCTCTATCAGGGGCTGCCGCCCCCGAACCTCCGCTGTCCCGCGGAGGGTCGGTTATACTGTTTTTATTCTTTTGTGATAAATGTGAATATATGTACTATGAGTTGATTCTTAGCATGTATAAGTATATGTATAACTAAAGATGAAAGTGAAATCTAAAAAAATATTATTGGGCCCATAACGTGTACCTTTGTAAAGTAAAGCCTTGCAAGCAAATGATAGATGAGGGTTGCATTTGTTGTGCCCTCATGACAGTAAGGCCTGGATTGGCATGTCAGTAAAGTAAAGGCCCGGACAGGCAGGTCAGTAAGGCCTGGATTAGCATGACAATAATGGCGGGTACGCAGTAAGGCCTGGATTGGCATGTCGGTAAAGTCCTGTGTTCATCATAGGCATTGATAATGACTGGGAATTGACGGATAATAAAAAGACATAGATATCAAATAAATGAAAGTATTGATGATAAAGCGATAGTCTGTGTATAGTAATATTCGGATATGTGATGACTACTTTCGAATGATAAAGTTAATATATCTTACTAAAAAGTTATTTGATAAAGTAAACCTAGAATTCATTCAGCGAAGCTGACTTTTGTATGCATATTAGTTGACAGGTGAGCTGTTGGACTTGAGTGAATATGGGCATGGATTCTAGAAGCTACTTGGCATCTGAAGGCTGGCATTTCTGATTAAGAAGACTTTTTTTTTGTTAAAGACTATTTGATGTTTTAAAGAAAATGTTAACATTTTATTGGAATTATGTCGTAATAGGTTAAAACTTAATGTATTTTTCCGTTGCAAATGTTTATCTAAATGAATGTTTTAAATCTATGTTTTGCTGTGAATGACCAACTGTGAGATTTTCTGGGATCAGCGCCTTACACCCACCTATCTCCCTCAACTACCACTCTTGCTCAACCCATCCGACAACATCACCATTATTGTCGCACCATCTCATCGCAACCTTCCTCCCTCGTCGACCACCCTTCGAGAATAATAAACTAGATCTGCTTGTGCTATGGTATACGATGGTGGTTGTTTTGGTATTTTTCCAGAATCATCTTTCTTTGCTGGAGAATATGACTGAAAAAGTGGGTGGGTGAACTTCCGAGGAAGACAAATAGAAAAAGACGGTTTTACGTGGGTGGTATGGTGCTGGTGGTAATGATGGTGAAGGTTGTGTTAGTGATGGTAGTTGAAGGTGGTGTTGGTGGTTGAAGGTCGAAGGTGGTGACGGTTGAAGGTTGAAGGTTTTGGTGGTTGAAGGTTGAAGGTGGTGCTGGTGGTAGTGATTGAAGGTGGTGCTGGTGGTGGTGATTGAAGGTGGTGCTGGTGGTTGAAGGTGGTGTTGGTGGTGGTGGTGGTGGTGGTTGAAGGTGTAGGTTTTGATGGTGGTAGGAGATAGTAGTTTAGATGGTGAAGAAGAAAGGTGAAAGGGGGTTGGTTGTGGTGGGCCCATAAAGTCGATTTAATTTTAATTTTTAGTTTATAGTACTAAGGGTATTTTTATCATTTCACATGCAATTAACAACAATAATTAGCGTTCATCTGTTTCAGGAACCATCGTTGTTACGTTTGTATAGAGTTTTAGACCAACCTTGTAATTTCAGAGAGTTAGAGACCAAAAGTAAAATCTGACCTAACCATAGGGTCCACCCGTGTAATTAATTCAAAATTTTATTGTTGACCGGTTGGTGAAAGTACCATGGTAACAAGTATCAGTCTACGTCGATAAATAATTTTTTGATAATACTACTCTTAGTAATCCCTAAATAAATTTGTGATAATTCGTACGAAATACATTCCCAACCTGTAGTTTTCTCACACAGTATATTAGCGTAGAACTCACCTTCATTGAGGAACATCAACGAATGTTCCACCGTTTTATAGTATCATAATTGAAATAGTTATGAAACTTAACCATCATTTGATAAATAATTTTTTTCTTTTCATTTCTAAAGAATTTTACTATCTTTAATGAAACAATTTCTTTATTTACTCTGCATATATCACTTAATTTTAATATATAATGTTTATAAAACTATTAGAAAAATAAAACAATATAAAATTTAGTTGTTTTATTCAGATGTATACTTCTTATTAAATCTATATCATTTGTTTATAGTGATATTTGAATCAAAAGATACTGTTTCAATGTTTTGATGCCATTAGCTAGACTACGTGTACTGGTATTTAAACTTCGACTAGTAGAGTGAAATATTTCCTAGAATTTTAATTGGAGTAGTATTTTTCAAGCTGAACAACTCGAACCTAGCTTGTTTTAAAATGATCAACACGAACTCGACCTCATTTTTTAAATGGGTTGTGTTGCCGACGAAAAACCTGTTTTCTATATGTATTTACTATACATCTTTACTTATTAAATCTTAAAAGTTGGTCACCCGCACATGTGAGACAACCTTTAACTTGCTTTCATCTTTCGTGGTTAATTTCAAACATTTTATTTTTGGTATAGAAGATATGTTACCACAAGAAAACTGGGTTTTCTTCTAGGAATATTTATCATCCAACAAACCCGTCAGAAAGTTACTAACGGAATGCTGATGCGAACCGTCAAAACCCAATTTGTTAAATATTTTTCATAAATATCTTTTTTGAATTTAGAGCACGCATTGGAAACTTTTGATGACACAGATGACCATTGAGCTAGCTGCGAAGGTTTGCGGCCCTTAACACATTCATAGGTAACAAACAATACGAAACATAATAACCTCAGTTAATTTATCTAAAATACATTCAACAAATGAAGATTAACTATGCATTATTAATATTAGCAAATTAATGGGAAATATTTTATGATTATGTATAAAGCAGCTACTAGAAGTTTAATATCAACATTAGTATTACTTTTAATTTGGCTAGTTAATAAATAGTAGGTTTTCTATGTTTTTCTAAAAATTCTAATATGTATAGAGTATGAGACAAAATAGAACCATGTGTGTTTGCTAGTTCAGACTTCGTATGTGTTCAAACTAATATATAAATCGCATTGAACTTAGTTACTTTTTAGGTATACAAACATTCTTTTGATCACAATTTATTTTAAGGAGACAGAGCTAAGAAATACACTTGAAAGACTTGTTGCGACTGTTATGCTTAAACATATAAGAAATATCATATCACTCCAAAGACAGTAAAAACTGCTACCACCACCATGAATATCTCTTTCCTTAGCTAGATCTTCTCTCTTGTGTAATTTATTTAAATATTTTGTATTTTTCTCCATTATCATCATGAGACTTTTTTTTTGTTATTATATTCAAATATTTTTTTACATTTTCCATAGCACATAATAATTTGTTTATTCTTTAAGTAAAACAAAATTATTAATCAATCAAATAATTTGTGCTACAATCCGTTAGTGAACATTTTATTGTTGACCAATCGGTGAAACTACCATGGTAACAAGTATCAATCTACGTCCATAATTTGTCGATAATCTGTCGCTAATACTCCCATTAGTATTTCCTGAATAACTTTGTGATAATTCGTAGCAACACACATTCCCAACCTGTTTTCTGATATAAAAATCACCTTCATTGAGGAATATATCCGAGTGCTCGTTGGTTTTTGACCGTTTTATAGTGTGATAAATAAAATAGTTATGAAACTTGATCATCATTTGATAACTATTTTTTTCTTTTCATTTTTGAAGAATTTTACTGTCATTAATGAAACAATTTCTATATTTACTCTGCATATATCACTTAATTTTAATATTTAATAAAATGTTTATAAAACTTTTAGAATAATAAAACAACATAATAATAAAACAATATTAAAATTTAGTTGTTTTTATCGGTTGTAAACTTCCTATTAAGACTATATCGTTTAATTACGGTGAGACTTGAATCAAGGGACATTGTTTCAATGTTTTGATGTCATTAGCTAGACTACATGTTCTTGATATTTAAAATCCGACTAGCTAGTAGAGTGAAATATTTCCTAGAATTTTTGAATAGTCGATTTTAAGCCGATCAACCCGAACCCAACATGTTTTTTAAAATGATCAACCTGAACTCGACCTTATTTTTTAAATGGGTTAATTTGTTGCCCAACGCAAAACCTATTTTTCTTCATACCAGGTTCCGGTTCGTATGAGAAACTACCACTCCTACTTAAATCTACATAATTTATTTACGGTGAAATTTAAACCGGTTCTAACATTTTGATAATGTTAGATTATGTGCTAATTATTTAGTAGTATTACCTTGTCTAGTACAATGATGTATTTCCTTTATTTTCGAATAGTCGTTATCCAAACTGAGATATAAGCTCGAAACCCAAAACATCACTTGTTGGAGAATAAATTTACATGAATGAATTAATGGCGTATACACTTTGAGAAAAACGCTTGATCCTCCGCATTGGAAGCATGGAGTGACATGTCGAACTTGGACAATTAACTTAAGAGGAAAATAAATCCATAACATGAAGATATTAATTAAGGGAAATCTGCAGCTGAAATAGGAAAACATAGGGCCGTAAACAAACCGAACGTTCAGCAAACAGTTCATGAATCGTTCGGTGGAAAGTTCTTTTATGTCCGTTCGTTTAATAAATGAACAAAAACGAACAAGAAAATTCCGTTCTTTTAGTTAAATGAACAAACATCAACAGAGGTCATGTTTGTTCATTTATGTTTATAAACGTTAGATAATGTGTTCCTTAATGTTCGTTTGTGTTATTTTTATTTAAAAGTTATTTTTAAGATAATTATGTTAAATATTTATTTATATTTACTGGATATTACATAATGTTTATGATTTTAATTATAAAATCAATATATGATGGTTTGTAATTGTTTGTTTTAGGAAATTTTGTTTGTGTTTATTAATGTTCATGAATATTTGTGTGTGCTTGTTTGCTTTCGTTTGTTTACGTTCGTGAACAGTTAATGAACATATTCATTTTCTTAATGAATGAACACGAACAAGAGATCTTGTTCGATAAGCATTCATGAACAGTTAATAAATAAGTTATTTTTTTTAATGAACGAACACGAACAAAGGTCTCGTTCGAGTTCGTTCGGTTCATTTACATCCCTAGGAAGTAGGAACACATTACGTGAAAGAAAAAAGCTAGGTTTGCACAAATGGATAATGGGCGAGGGTCACTTAATTAAGGGAAATTTGCACTGCACTCATCACGTATAATTAAGATAGTATCTTGAAATTTTAAGTGCCTGAACAAAGAGCGAATTAAGAGCATGCGCCTTGTCAAAACCCTCCCTCGGGCGAGGCAGGCAAACCGTGGTGATCAGGTCCGAAACTAGCTGCCTTCTTTGTCGCGTTATGTGGGTGTGTGGAGCTCTTTTGTAGCAACAAAATAAATCTTAATCAAGTTACATCTGTAGCTAGGGTTTCAAATTCATACATATATACCATATATATAAGCTAGCTAGTGTTACAAATTAATCTAAGCAAAAAAGTAATTAAGAAAATTAACTAACTAATAGATGTACGTTGTTTGAAAAGATTCTCCCATTTTCATGGAAGCTTTTCCAACTACCATTGCTATGTTTGGCTAAAACTCTTACGAACACATTTTACTATATATAACACACTAGCTAGTTAGCTTCTACATTATTTCAGAAAACGGCGGCAAGATCATTAAAAAGACTGCATGACATACACGTACACACCATCTATTATGTATAGTGCCACACACATAGTACTTAGGTACATATATATTGTAGGGACATCGTTCACAAAAAAAAAAATAATTGTTTTATCGATAAAGAACTTTGATTACAATACAAAAGAAACTAAACAAGCAGAATACATGATGTTAAGAAACAACAAATAAACAAAAGAAACAGAACAATGGCTGAGGATTTCTGTTGAACAGAGGTCCCTTAAAACAGATTTCGGGCCACCCAGGTGAATCCCGTCTGTCTCCCAGGGTACAACAGCCGGAGCAGGAGTACTGCCGGAGTTAGCCTAGCACCCGAAACCACTACCTGAAACGAGAGCACGAAGTTGCGAGAAAGCTGGAAATTGTTCTTTCTGTGTGTTGTGGAACATGTAAAAAACTGGGGTTCATCTTCTGCACAAGACACCAGGTCTTGTATATATGCTGTGAACTCTGTGGCAGTTAGGAACTGGAGCATCCCTGAGTTATTAATAGGAAAGCGAACTGACTGTCTGTTACGAAAGCGAACAGACTATCTGTTACGAAAGTCCAACAGTCAGTCAACACTTCAAAAATATTTAGACGGCTCTCAAGCGGCGATGCGAGCGTGCGAAGTGCAAAGTGCACCATCAAAACGCCACATTGCGCCCATCGCCCGAGCCCGTGCCCGTGCCCGTGCGCGTGCGCGTTGGGTGCTTCGCACCCTTGTGCTTGGCCTTGGGTGTCCCTCAACATATGTGGGAACACAATCCCTTGAAAAGTCCCACTTATAAACTAATTTATAGTTTATCCTTCCACCAATGTGGGACAACAACTTCCACTCAGATTTTTCACAGCTTTTGTGTTTCAACCACACAACTTTGAGCATCGATATCTCATTCATCTTAGCTCCATTTTGAACACGGTTTAGTTCGTTGTGTTCCTCTCACTTAGGAGAACACATACGAAATGGTTTGGTAATTAATTGCAACAAATACAATTAATTATTAATGTCCCAAAATGAGTGAGAAATCATATTTTTCTCACTAAACTTCCAACAATCCCCCACATGAATGGAGATCGATCTTTGCACTCAAGCATCAAGATATAGTTTCAGCAGTTGAATGTTGCAGGATAGGTAGATATTCTCTTTGAACCTTCCTTTGTGAAGCACACTTAGTCTCCTAGCGATTAGTAGACTCGATGTCTTTGAACTAACCCCTTCTTCTGTAGACGTTATTACACTTCACGCAACATTCTCCTTGATCTGGCTAGCCCCTCATTGTTGTGTCCGTTATGGTCATGGACCACTAGCCTGGTTCTGCAAGAGCTCTAGGATTTGTGCCCCAACAAATCCATTCGAAGCGACCCCACTTCTCTCTCACATAGGTGGCTTCACACAAGTCATTAAAAGCCATAGGCTTAACCTTCTTTGCTGTCACTAATTAAATTTAGGAATGGACTAGGAAATGTTCAATTTCTATTTTATGATTTTGGGGTACTCCCCCACAGTGACCTTAGTTTGTACAATTAGGTTGTCCTATTGATCCTAGATCTTGGGATCTCCAATCTTCTAGGATAGGTTTTCCTTCATACACACTTACTCCAAGGGCTTTAGTCCCATTCCTCTCGACGACTTGTATACTAACTCTCTGCTTAAGCCTTTTGTCAACGGATCCGCAATGTTATCTTTTGACTTCACATAGTCAATAGTAATAACTCCAGTTGAGAGTAGTTGTCGTATCGTATTGTGTCTACGTCTTATATGTCTTGATTTGCCATTATACATTGTACTTTGAGCTCTACCAATTGCTGATTGGCAATCACAATGTATACAAACAGCCGTCACTGGCTTTGGCCATCCTGGAACATATTCCAAGAACTGACGTAGCCATTCCGCCTCTTCTCCAGCTTTATCTAAAGCGATAAATTCCGATTCCATTGTTGATCTGGCTATAACAGTTTGCTTGGATGACTTCCAAGCTATAGCCGCTCCCCCAAGGGTAAACACATAACCACTAGTGGATTTGGAATCTTTTATATCGGATATCCAATTTGCATCAGTATATCCTTCCACAACAGCTGGATCTTGACCATAATACAGTCCATAGTTTCTTGTGTATCTCAAGTACCTTAGAAGCCTTGTCATAGCCTTCCAATGTTCAGAGCTTGGATTGCTAGTGTACCTGCTTAGCCTACTCACAGCATATGCAAGGTCTGGTCGGGTACAAGTCATGAGATACATAAGACTGCCAATAATCCTTGAGTACTCCAGTTGAGCAACACCCTCTCCTCTATTCTTAGAGAGATGATGTGAGGTATCAACTGGAGTCCGAGCAACACTAGTATCCTCTGCGTTAAAATTTCCAAGGATCTTATCCACATAATGAGATTGACTTAACACGAGACCATTTTTGGTTCTAATGATCTTTACTCCAAGAATCACATCAGCTAAGCCCATGTCTTTCATGTCGAATCTCGCTTTCAACATATGTTTTGTAGACCTAATCATGTTATCATCACTTCCAATGATAAGCATGTCATCTACATAAAGGCATAGCATCACATAACCCCTTGGTGTATCTTTCACATATACACACTTGTCGCACTCATTGATCTTGAAACCAGAATCAAGCATGGCTTGATCAAACTTTTGGTGCCATTGTTTTGGAGCTTGCTTCAAGCCATACAAAGACTTGACAAGTTTGCATACTTTTCCCTCCTGGCCAGGAGCAGAGAAACCCTCAGGTTGCTCCATATAGATTTCCTCTTCTAAATCCCCATTTAGAAATGCGGTTTTTACATCCATCTGATGTACTTCTAAATTCCGCAAAGCAGCAATTGCAAGCACTAACCTTATAGAGGTTATTCTAGTGACAGGCGAGTAAGTGTCAAAGTAATCTAGACCTTCCTTTTGTCTATACCCTTTGATCACTAGCCTTGCCTTGTACTTATCAATTGAGCCATCAGCTTTCATCTTCCTCTTGAATATCCACCGATATCCAAGTGGTTTACAACCAGTTGGAAGATCTACTAGCTCCCAAGTATGATTCTGCAAGATAGAATCTATTTCATTTTTGATGGCTTCTTTCCATTGAGGTCCTTCTGAAGAGGTTACAGCTTCTTGGTAGGTTTTAGGCTCACCTTCAACCATATAGGTAAGAAATTCAGGGCCAAACGACTTTTCAATCCTTTGCCTTTTGCTTCTTCTTAGCTCTACCTCTTCAACCTCTGATTGTTCTTTTCCATAAACAATCTCATCAATCGGTTTTGATGAACTTGCATGATCCTGAGATAAACAAGGAAACACATCTTCAAAGAAAGATGCATTAATCGACTCCATTATCGTGTCTTTGTGTATCTCATGATTCTTCGACTCATGTACAAGAAATCGGTATGCCTTACTATGTTCGGCATAGCCTATGAATACACAATCCACAGTTTTGGGTCCTATCTTTTGAACCTTAGGTGGTGGCACTACCACTTTGGCTAAACACCCCCACACTTTCAAGAATTTGTAAGATGGTTTTCTACCCATCCACAACTCGTAAGGTGTAACATCCTTATTCTTGAAAGGAATTTTGTTCAAAAGATAAGTAGCTGACAAAACAGCCTCCCCCCACATATCCTTGCTCAACCCAGAACTTAACAACATGGCATTCATCATTTCTTTAAGGGTACGATTCTTTCGTTCTGCAATGCCATTTTGTTGTGGAGAATAAGGAGCAGTATACTCATGGATTATTCCATTTTGAGCACAGAATTCAGCAAACGGTGAAACATATTCACCGCCTCGGTCACTCCTTAAGATTTTAATCTTCCTGTTAAGTTGATTTTCAACTTTAGTTTTGTACAAAACAAATTTGTCTATTGCTTCATCCTTACTTTTTAGCAGATATACACAGCAATATCTTGTACAATCATCAATAAAGGTGATGAAATATTTATTTCCACCACGTGTGGGAATTGACTTAAAATCACACACATCAGTGTGAATCAAGCCCAAGGGCTCGGTTATTCTTTCAACCGATTTAAACGATGATCTTGTTTGTTTGGCTTCAACACACGTTTTACATTTTGAGTTTGATTCGAAAGAAAAAGATGGAATATGATCTAATTTAACCAATCGACGTATTGAATTAAAATTAACATGACCAAGACGACCATGCCATAAATCACAAGACTCAATCATGTAAGCAGAAGAAGTAGTTTTATTCATATCTTTCTTAATAGCAGTTACATTAAGTTTGAACATACCATTTTGGGCATAGCCCTTTCCAATAAACATTCCACGTTTTGACAAAACAAAATTATCACTTTCAAAAACTAATTTAAAGCCAAACTTGTTTAGCAACCACCCGGATACAAGACTTTTGCGCAGATCCGGAACATAAAGAACATTGCTTAAAGTGAGCTCCTTCCCCGAAGTCCATTTCAAGATCACTTCACCTTCACCCTTGATGTCGGCTGTTGCTGCATTTCCCATGTACAGCTTATCATCACCCTTCAACTCTTTAAACGTATTAAAGAGAGTTTTATCGGGACAAACATGGCGAGTAGCCCCGGTATCCACCCACCAACCTTTAGGGTTGTTAGATACCATATTCACCTCTTCTTTCATTGATGTAAGATCCGAGATCATGGCAACAAGAGGCATCCCATCATCTATCATCATTGCATTGTCACGTTTTGGTGCCTTACATTGATCGGCCCGGTGACCGGCTTCACCACAATTGTAACATTTCCCTTTGAAGGGAGCCACCTTCTTCTTCACACCACCCTTTCGGGGCCCAAGATCCACAGCCTTACCCTTGCCTCGGTTCTTGTTATTAAACCTTTTTCCTCCCCGGGAGGATTGACCATGTTCAACCAAGTTTGCCTTAGCAAGTGGTTGAACTTGAGTCCCCTTGTGGGCCATACGGTTGTCCTCCTCAATTCGAAGGCGAACCACTAGGTCTTCAATTGTCATCTCCTTTCGTTTATGTTTAAGATAATTTTTAAAATCCGACCAACTAGGAGGCAATTTTTCAACCATGGCAGCCACTTGAAATGTTTCACTAAGAACCATTCCTTCGGAGGCAATGTCACTTAGTATAACCTGTAACTCCTGGACTTGACTGATCACAGTCTTGGAATCAACCATTTTATAGTCCAAGAAACGGGTGACAACAAATTTCTTCGTGCCGGCATCCTCCGTCTTATATTTGCGTTCTAACGACTCCCATAGGTCTTTGGCAGTCGTTATTTTGCAATACACGTTATACAAAGTATCCTCAAGCCCATTCAACACATAGTTACGGCATAGATACTCGGAATGTTTCCAAGCATCAAGTGCACTCACTGCTTGAGCATCAGCCCCTTCAGCAAGTGTAGGAGGAGACTCAGTCAAGAACCTCGCAAGGTTCAAGGTAGTTAAGTAAAATAACATCTTTTGCTGCCATCTCTTGAAATTCAAACCAGAGAATTTCTCTGGTTTTTCAGCATGGCTAGCCACAGCCCGGGCAGCATCAGAACCAACCAATGGTCCCATAGTGGAGTTAGATGTAGAGGATGTAGTAGAAGCAGAAGCCATTTCTGAAACGATATAACCAAACAAATCAGTTCTAAATCAAGAATATGTTGCCTTCCAACAAAGTTGTTTTCAAAACACAAATCAAAGTAAAATTTTTTTTTTTTTTCTTTAAAACATAAAAGAACGATGTTTTGGAATCTGTTTTAAGCTTGTAGGGACATCGTTCAAAAAAAAAAAATAATTGTTTTATCGATAAAGAACTTTGATTACAATACAAAAGAAACTAAACAAGCAGAATACATGATGTTAAGAAACAACAAATAAACAAAAGAAACAGAACAATGGCTGAGGATTTCTGTTGAACAGAGGTCCCTTAAAACAGATTTCGGGCCACCCAGGTGAATCCCGTCTGTCTCCCAGGGTACAACAGCCGGAGCAGGAGTACTGCCGGAGTTAGCCTAGCACCCGAAACCACTACCTGAAACGAGAGCACGAAGTTGCGAGAAAGCTGGAAATTGTTCTTTCTGTGTGTTGTGGAACATGTAAAAACTGGGGTTCATCTTCTGCACAAGACACCAGGTCTTGTATATATGCTGTGAACTCTGTGGCAGTTAGGAACTGGAGCATCCCTGAGTTATTAATAGGAAAGCGAACTGACTGTCTGTTACGAAAGCGAACAGACTATCTGTTACGAAAGTCCAACAGTCAGTCAACACTTCAAAAATATTTAGACGGCTCTCAAGCGGCGATGCGAGCGTGCGAAGTGCAAAGTGCGCCATCAAAACGCCACATTGCGCCCATCGCCCGAGCCCGTGCCCGTGCCCGTGCGCGTGCGCGTTGGGTGCTTCGCACCCTTGTGCTTGGCCTTGGGTGTCCCTCAACATATGTGGGAACACAATCCCTTGAAAAGTCCCACTTATAAACTAATTTATAGTTTATCCTTCCACCAATGTGGGACAACAACTTCCACTCAGATTTTTCACAGCTTTTGTGTTTCAACCACACAACTTTGAGCATCGATATCTCATTCATCTTAGCTCCATTTTGAACACGGTTTAGTTCGTTGTGTTCCTCTCACTTAGGAGAACACATACGAAATGGTTTGGTAATTAATTGCAACAAATACAATTAATTATTAATGTCCCAAAATGAGTGAGAAATCATATTTTTCTCACTAAACTTCCAACAATCCCCCACATGAATGGAGATCGATCTTTGCACTCAAGCATCAAGATATAGTTTCAGCAGTTGAATGTTGCAGGATAGGTAGATATTCTCTTTGAACCTTCCTTTGTGAAGCACACTTAGTCTCCTAGCGATTAGTAGACTCGATGTCTTTGAACTAACCCCTTCTTCTGTAGACGTTATTACACTTCACGCAACATTCTCCTTGATCTGGCTAGCCCCTCATTGTTGTGTCCGTTATGGTCATGGACCACTAGCCTGGTTCTGCAAGAGCTCTAGGATTTGTGCCCCAACAAATCCATTCGAAGCGACCCCACTTCTCTCTCACATAGGTGGCTTCACACAAGTCATTAAAAGCCATAGGCTTAACCTTCTTTGCTGTCACTAATTAAATTTAGGAATGGACTAGGAAATGTTCAATTTCTATTTTATGATTTTGGGGTACTCCCCCACAGTGACCTTAGTTTGTACAATTAGGTTGTCCTATTGATCCTAGATCTTGGGATCTCCAATCTTCTAGGATAGGTTTTCCTTCATACACACTTACTCCAAGGGCTTTAGTCCCATTCCTCTCGACGACTTGTATACTAACTCTCTGCTTAAGCCTTTTGTCAACGGATCCGCAATGTTATCTTTTGACTTCACATAGTCAATAGTAATAACTCCAGTTGAGAGTAGTTGTCGTATCGTATTGTGTCTACGTCTTATATGTCTTGATTTGCCATTATACATTGTACTTTGAGCTCTACCAATTGCTGATTGGCAATCACAATGTATACAAACAGCCGTCACTGGCTTTGGCCATCCTGGAACATATTCCAAGAACTGACGTAGCCATTCCGCCTCTTCTCCAGCTTTATCTAAAGCGATAAATTCCGATTCCATTGTTGATCTGGCTATAACAGTTTGCTTGGATGACTTCCAAGCTATAGCCGCTCCCCCAAGGGTAAACACATAACCACTAGTGGATTTGGAATCTTTTATATCGGATATCCAATTTGCATCAGTATATCCTTCCACAACAGCTGGATCTTGACCATAATACAGTCCATAGTTTCTTGTGTATCTCAAGTACCTTAGAAGCCTTGTCATAGCCTTCCAATGTTCAGAGCTTGGATTGCTAGTGTACCTGCTTAGCCTACTCACAGCATATGCAAGGTCTGGTCGGGTACAAGTCATGAGATACATAAGACTGCCAATAATCCTTGAGTACTCCAGTTGAGCAACACCCTCTCCTCTATTCTTAGAGAGATGATGTGAGGTATCAACTGGAGTCCGAGCAACACTAGTATCCTCTGCGTTAAAATTTCCAAGGATCTTATCCACATAATGAGATTGACTTAACACGAGACCATTTTTGGTTCTAATGATCTTTACTCCAAGAATCACATCAGCTAAGCCCATGTCTTTCATGTCGAATCTCGCTTTCAACATATGTTTTGTAGACCTAATCATGTTATCATCACTTCCAATGATAAGCATGTCATCTACATAAAGGCATAGCATCACATAACCCCTTGGTGTATCTTTCACATATACACACTTGTCGCACTCATTGATCTTGAAACCAGAATCAAGCATGGCTTGATCAAACTTTTGGTGCCATTGTTTTGGAGCTTGCTTCAAGCCATACAAAGACTTGACAAGTTTGCATACTTTTCCCTCCTGGCCAGGAGCAGAGAAACCCTCAGGTTGCTCCATATAGATTTCCTCTTCTAAATCCCCATTTAGAAATGCGGTTTTTACATCCATCTGATGTACTTCTAAATTCCGCAAAGCAGCAATTGCAAGCACTAACCTTATAGAGGTTATTCTAGTGACAGGCGAGTAAGTGTCAAAGTAATCTAGACCTTCCTTTTGTCTATACCCTTTGATCACTAGCCTTGCCTTGTACTTATCAATTGAGCCATCAGCTTTCATCTTCCTCTTGAATATCCACCGATATCCAAGTGGTTTACAACCAGTTGGAAGATCTACTAGCTCCCAAGTATGATTCTGCAAGATAGAATCTATTTCATTTTTGATGGCTTCTTTCCATTGAGGTCCTTCTGAAGAGGTTACAGCTTCTTGGTAGGTTTTAGGCTCACCTTCAACCATATAGGTAAGAAATTCAGGGCCAAACGACTTTTCAATCCTTTGCCTTTTGCTTCTTCTTAGCTCTACCTCTTCAACCTCTGATTGTTCTTTTCCATAAACAATCTCATCAATCGGTTTTGATGAACTTGCATGATCCTGAGATAAACAAGGAAACACATCTTCAAAGAAAGATGCATTAATCGACTCCATTATCGTGTCTTTGTGTATCTCATGATTCTTCGACTCATGTACAAGAAATCGGTATGCCTTACTATGTTCGGCATAGCCTATGAATACACAATCCACAGTTTTGGGTCCTATCTTTTGAACCTTAGGTGGTGGCACTACCACTTTGGCTAAACACCCCCACACTTTCAAGAATTTGTAAGATGGTTTTCTACCCATCCACAACTCGTAAGGTGTAACATCCTTATTCTTGAAAGGAATTTTGTTCAAAAGATAAGTAGCTGACAAAACAGCCTCCCCCCACATATCCTTGCTCAACCCAGAACTTAACAACATGGCATTCATCATTTCTTTAAGGGTACGATTCTTTCGTTCTGCAATGCCATTTTGTTGTGGAGAATAAGGAGCAGTATACTCATGGATTATTCCATTTTGAGCACAGAATTCAGCAAACGGTGAAACATATTCACCGCCTCGGTCACTCCTTAAGATTTTAATCTTCCTGTTAAGTTGATTTTCAACTTTAGTTTTGTACAAAACAAATTTGTCTATTGCTTCATCCTTACTTTTTAGCAGATATACACAGCAATATCTTGTACAATCATCAATAAAGGTGATGAAATATTTATTTCCACCACGTGTGGGAATTGACTTAAAATCACACACATCAGTGTGAATCAAGCCCAAGGGCTCGGTTATTCTTTCAACCGATTTAAACGATGATCTTGTTTGTTTGGCTTCAACACACGTTTTACATTTTGAGTTTGATTCGAAAGAAAAAGATGGAATATGATCTAATTTAACCAATCGACGTATTGAATTAAAATTAACATGACCAAGACGACCATGCCATAAATCACAAGACTCAATCATGTAAGCAGAAGAAGTAGTTTTATTCATATCTTTCTTAATAGCAGTTACATTAAGTTTGAACATACCATTTTGGGCATAGCCCTTTCCAATAAACATTCCACGTTTTGACAAAACAAAATTATCACTTTCAAAAACTAATTTAAAGCCAAACTTGTTTAGCAACCACCCGGATACAAGACTTTTGCGCAGATCCGGAACATAAAGAACATTGCTTAAAGTGAGCTCCTTCCCCGAAGTCCATTTCAAGATCACTTCACCTTCACCCTTGATGTCGGCTGTTGCTGCATTTCCCATGTACAGCTTATCATCACCCTTCAACTCTTTAAACGTATTAAAGAGAGTTTTATCGGGACAAACATGGCGAGTAGCCCCGGTATCCACCCACCAACCTTTAGGGTTGTTAGATACCATATTCACCTCTTCTTTCATTGATGTAAGATCCGAGATCATGGCAACAAGAGGCATCCCATCATCTATCATCATTGCATTGTCACGTTTTGGTGCCTTACATTGATCGGCCCGGTGACCGGCTTCACCACAATTGTAACATTTCCCTTTGAAGGGAGCCACCTTCTTCTTCACACCACCCTTTCGGGGCCCAAGATCCACAGCCTTACCCTTGCCTCGGTTCTTGTTATTAAACCTTTTTCCTCCCCGGGAGGATTGACCATGTTCAACCAAGTTTGCCTTAGCAAGTGGTTGAACTTGAGTCCCCTTGTGGGCCATACGGTTGTCCTCCTCAATTCGAAGGCGAACCACTAGGTCTTCAATTGTCATCTCCTTTCGTTTATGTTTAAGATAATTTTTAAAATCCGACCAACTAGGAGGCAATTTTTCAACCATGGCAGCCACTTGAAATGTTTCACTAAGAACCATTCCTTCGGAGGCAATGTCACTTAGTATAACCTGTAACTCCTGGACTTGACTGATCACAGTCTTGGAATCAACCATTTTATAGTCCAAGAAACGGGTGACAACAAATTTCTTCGTGCCGGCATCCTCCGTCTTATATTTGCGTTCTAACGACTCCCATAGGTCTTTGGCAGTCGTTATTTTGCAATACACGTTATACAAAGTATCCTCAAGCCCATTCAACACATAGTTACGGCATAGATACTCGGAATGTTTCCAAGCATCAAGTGCACTCACTGCTTGAGCATCAGCCCCTTCAGCAAGTGTAGGAGGAGACTCAGTCAAGAACCTCGCAAGGTTCAAGGTAGTTAAGTAAAATAACATCTTTTGCTGCCATCTCTTGAAATTCAAACCAGAGAATTTCTCTGGTTTTTCAGCATGGCTAGCCACAGCCCGGGCAGCATCAGAACCAACCAATGGTCCCATAGTGGAGTTAGATGTAGAGGATGTAGTAGAAGCAGAAGCCATTTCTGAAACGATATAACCAAACAAATCAGTTCTAAATCAAGAATATGTTGCCTTCCAACAAAGTTGTTTTCAAAACACAAATCAAAGTAAAATTTTTTTTTTTTTTTTCTTTAAAACATAAAAGAACGATGTTTTGGAATCTGTTTTAAGCTTGTAGGGACATCGTTCACAAAAAAAAATAATTGTTTTATCGATAAAGAACTTTGATTACAATACAAAAGAAACTAAACAAGCAGAATACATGATGTTAAGAAACAACAAATAAACAAAAGAAACAGAACAATGGCTGAGGATTTCTGTTGAACAGAGGTCCCTTAAAACAGATTTCGGGCCACCCAGGTGAATCCCGTCTGTCTCCCAGGGTACAACAGCCGGAGCAGGAGTACTGCCGGAGTTAGCCTAGCACCCGAAACCACTACCTGAAACGAGAGCACGAAGTTGCGAGAAAGCTGGAAATTGTTCTTTCTGTGTGTTGTGGAACATGTAAAAAACTGGGGTTCATCTTCTGCACAAGACACCAGGTCTTGTATATATGCTGTGAACTCTGTGGCAGTTAGGAACTGGAGCATCCCTGAGTTATTAATAGGAAAGCGAACTGACTGTCTGTTACGAGAGCGAACAGACTATCTGTTACGAAAGTCCAAGTGACTTCAAAAATATTTAGACGGCTCTCAAGCGGCGATGCGAGCGTGCGAAGTGCAAAGTGCGCAATCAAAACGCCACATTGCGCCCATCGCCCGAGCCCGTGCCCGTGCGCGTTGGGTGCTTCGCACCCTTGTGCTTGGCCTTGGGTGTCTCTCAACATATGTGGGAACACAATCCCTTGAAAAGTCCCACTTATAAACTAATTTATAGTTTATCCTTCCACCAATGTGGGACAACAACTTCCACTCAGATTTTTCACAGCTTTTGTGTTTCAACCACACAACTTTGAGCATCGATATCTCATTCATCTTAGCTCCATTTTGAACACGGTTTAGTTCGTTGTGTTCCTCTCACTTAGGAGAACACATACGAAATAGTTTGGTAATTAATTGCAACAAATACAATTAATTATTAATGTCCCAAAATGAGTGAGAAATCATATTTTTCTCACTAAACTTCCAACATATATCACATCCCATATACAGGGCTTGAGTTAATTTATAACCAAATAGCTAGGCTATCTGTAGTAGTGGCCAGGATATATGCCTGCAAGTTAACTGTAACCTGAGATTCAAGTCAAATGAATCTGCTGCTTGATCATCACACTGTTTCAGTGCAGCAAGTTGCGGATCTGAATAAGAAGTTCCACACCAATTGAAGACCCCCAGTCGCGCCCCAGCTTCAGGTGGCGCCTGCTGCATAGACGATGATGGGAGACCATGTCGCGATCCAATGGCGGGTGTTGTATGAAGCAGGTGGGAATGTTGGTTAGTATATGCGAATGTACCTGAGTTTCTTTTATCAACCGCAACACGCTCCCTCCTGTGGGCAAATTGATGACCTCCTAGGGCTTGTGCATTGTGAAACTTTCTTTCGCATAATTGGCATGTATACATCTTCATGATGGCAGTTGGTTTTCCTGAATATAGTCGTAGACTAAGATCCAGCTGCCCATGATTTTCAAGTAGACTAAGATCCAGCTGCCCATGATTTTCATCATCTGCTAGCTTCTCTCTAGTGTTCATCTTTATGAAGTTACTCTTACATTTATCTTTATGACTTATGTGTGTGTGAGCGCCCGCGTTTGATGCTTTGAAGTAGCTAACGGTCAAGTTACTATTTCTCTACTTTTCAAGCTCAATATCTGACTCATTTAATTTATTTCCTGCTTTTCGTCTAGTGCTTTTCAACTCTGGGTCCATCTCTTGCTTTTTCAATCACACACACAAAAGACGTGCATAAGTTATTACCCCGGCAAATGAATTATTAGCTATTGTTTTGCCTAATCTCACTCTTAAAGTTACACTATTCTCTATCACAAAACTCTAACCCTCAACATTATGGGAAAAACACCATTAATTATGTACAGGGCTACAACACTTTGATTAAAAGACATATATATATATATATATATATATATATTGGTAATAAAAATATGCAGAAAATATGTCTTTCTCTCCGTGATAAACAAAAATATAGACTTCAAATTAAAATTAAAGATGGGTGAGTTATTCGTTATCTATTAAAAACTCCACTCCTTTTTCTTACTTTATATATGGTTATAGTCTAAACTTCCTTAAAATGGACACTCAACTAGCAATTTTAGAAGTAGTGCACTTTCCATATATACACATACCCAAAAAGTAAGAAACAATTTATCATGACATAGGATTCACTTGTCAAAAAAAAATCTTCATTAATTATAGAACTTATTTTTCTTTAACAATTTTATTTTATTTCTAATTTGAAGGAAAAACCAGTTTAAAGATAATATAGCTACAAAACTTAAAAATATTTTTCGACAAAGTAGCTACAAACTTATAAAAAAATTAAGACAAATTAGCTACAAAATCTAAAAAAAGTTGTGACAAATTAGCCACAAAACTGAATAATTGTATTTGTTCTTTGCTATAATTTTGCCACAACATTTAATAATACTTAAAAAAAATCTAATAAAACATCTACATTTTTGCAACAAAACTATATAAATATTTAAAACAAAAATTTTAACCGAAAATTTTATAAGAAGACCCACTAAGTTTTAACATTAAATGCCAACAACAATCAAACTAAATAACAATGTTGAGACGGGGCATGGGATTTGAACATTGGCTCACTTCTATAGCCTTATTAGAATACTTTTCACTATGTGCATGCCATAACTGATAATCTTTCATGAATCTTTTGGTAATTAGATGAATTTGAACTTCATTTCTTGTGATGTAATACTGAATTTTGCCTTTACCACACGGACATTTGAAATTTTCATTTTCAATGTTTGTTGTATATTTGTATGTAAAATCCAAGAAATAAGAGACTAGTTGTTGAAATTGTAGATTGAAAGAATCATCTCTATTGGTTCTCATTGTGTATATCCATTCTCTATTTGATGCCATTTTTCGTTATCTATAACTAAAAGTCCACTAAGTCTTAGAACATAACATATACATAGTGATCTAACAATAAAACATTTACAAATACAGTAATAAATACATACACACATACAAACATACATATGTAAAATACATTCTTTCCTTTTTTTCCCCTTTAATATCAAACGGAAGCAAGTAAAAGAATGCCACACCTCCAACTACGGGGGTTTCCCACAGGACGTGAACGTCATAGAATCATAATCATTGGTCGATCATTACATGATTTTGTAAAACATACATTGCGAAAATAAGTTTAAAAGTACATAATTATTTTTAGAATTAAATTATGAAAATAGTAGTACTAATGTAAATTGTTTTCAAAACATAATAAATACAGAAATAATGTCCCAACAACATGAACGATCCTATAAATGCGATGAGACCCACGCTAGCTTAACTTGATGCATACATCAATTATCTGAGAAAACGTGCATAAAAATAGATCAATATAAAGTTGGTGAGTTCATAGATTTTAAAATAATTGTAAACAGCAAAATGGACCACAAGTCTTTCCCCGATTTCATTGTTGATCATACAATGCTACAATATTATATAAGCATCACAACTGAATCTAGACTATAACTGAAATAGATTGTCCCTACCGATGCCTACCATAAGCACATGGGTGAACAGACTAAAAATACATCTGTTTAGACCTCCACTCAAAGTTATGGTAATTAACGTGGGTGGGGGCAATCAAACCCAATAGTAATATCTATGATTACCTCAATTAGAAAAAGAAATTAATGGTCCGGTTAAAGTGGACTTCATAAGGTAAGTAAACCACTTATATAACATGTAAAATCATCAATAAGTAATTGTATCCATAAAAATAATAATTTGCATGCAATATACCCTAAAAGGAAAACAAGTAAAAATGGGGTTGTGAAACTTACCTGAGAGTAAGAGTGACTGATCGAATATGGAAATCTGTGAGTATCCAAAATACTCAGAAAATCCCATCTAAGTTCACTCTAGAATAATCAAGTCACTTATATCTAATTAATTGATCATACGTTTAATGTGAGCTTGTAACTGTTTCATCCGCATAACTTGGTAATAAAGTGTTTGACTCGACAATCCGTTGGTTTGATTGATAAATATCAAATATATATTACTTATAAAATATTAATAAATTATATTTTATTTCAGAGTGTACGAAAACCCTTCTATTTTTTAAATTGATATATTGTTTAGGTAACTAAATATTATTTTGACTCGAACCGAGACATGACTCGAACCGATACATGACTCGAATGTTTAGTAATTAAGTTTATAATTCACATAGTGAGTTAGTTGGTTAGTTAGTTGTACGTCTGATCCTCAACTTAGTTGAAGTGAGGTATTCAAGACTTGATTGAATGAGAAGGTGTTGGTTCAAATCATACTACTTGTGACAAAAAGAGAGTTCGACTTGGGGCTAGAGAATTTTCTCATTTAAGCTGGGTTTCCTCCTGCGGATAGCCTCAGGTTCAGGACTGATGTACGAACTTTCATTCGGGGATGTGACATTCTAGAGCTCCAATGTTCTGTACTCAAGTAATTGAAATGATCAGATGGGCTAGTGGGCCTTTAATAATCCAAAAAGTCGTTCAAAATATTTTTAGTTATTGGTGGTTAACATATCTGAACCATTGCAACGGTTCATAAACAAGCATGGGCAAGAAACTTCACAGGGGTTAGGGGTCCACCGATCCACCTCTTTTATTGTCAGCGATGTCAATTTTTGGTCCAGTAGTTTAACATGTTTTATATATATTGATTTAGCCCCCCATAAAAAAATATTTACTAGCCCACCCCCATAAAAATGTTTAAACTCCGCCATTGTAAACGGGTACCCACGTCTTCAGCACCTATAAATACCGATGTCCTTCATTTTATATGTCAAACTAACTAATAATACAAAATAGTTTGGTTTTGTTTAATGCTGTGTCTTAATCTTGAATCAACCAAATGGCCTATATCTGATCTTACATTAAAATTTATACTACTGTTCATGAAGGACTAAAATCCTCAAAATAGTAGGAAAGAAATCACATTATACACATCAGATTTGATCAAAAACGTGCATTTAGCGATACCAATCTATGTAAAAAACATGTCATTCTCGTCTTAATTAAAGGTTTAACTCATATCATAAAAAATATATATATATATATATTTAGAAATATAATAAAAGTACATAGGTTATTCGATGCGAAAACCCTCTACTACTTTTTCTAATTTTGTATATGCTTGTAGTTAAAATTTCCTGAAATGGACAATATTTTAGTAACAGTGGACCTTCTACAAATAGATATATCAAAAGAAAAAGATTAAAAGTTAATTTTTCACTACATGGATTCACTTGTCACAAAGAATCTTCATAATGATTTTCTTGCCTCCAATAATTTATCTTGTATTTATAACCAATTAAGTTAGAACTCGTATATTACGCGGCTGATGAAAATAATATATTGTAAGATTTCAGATTTGAATTTAGATTGATCTTTTATGTTTACATAGTAAGATGTAAATATACACAGACTCTATAATCACATGTTGTTAGTGTAAGAAATTTAAAAAATAATATAATTATTATAATTAATTTGAGATTAGAAAACAAACCGATTCTAGATTTTGAGAAATGGAATAATCTAAAATAGATTGAAAGGTAGCATAGTCAAAACATATTTGAAGTCTAGAAAGTTAATACATTTTGTAATCATTATTTTAAATTTAAGCATAGTATATGTTCATTATCAAAATACTTAAATTTTAAATATTTTTCATTAAGCAATGACTTATGAATATAAAATATTTATTTTCATGTAGATCGTTTTTAAACGTTATAAAATATTATGTTCCATACATTGGGTTGTATTTTGATACTTGGAATTACAATAAAAATATTTTAATTACAAAGTTAAGTGTTAAAATTTTTAAGAATAGATATAATAAATAATTAATTAAATTAAAATGTACATGCTCATTCATATATATATTTCACCTTGCTTGTGAACATTAACTTTTTTTTCAAAGTCTTATTATTCTTACTATAATTGTGTGGTCATATTTATTCATGTTAAGGTCATTCAAAAAAGTAAAAGTTTTTAGTTATAATTTTTGTGAAGTAATTTCATTAAAAAATATTAGTAAACAAAAAAAAGTAATTTTATCTTTAAGCCCCTAACTCACCTTTTTGAATTATTCATTCAAAATACAAAGATGATTTTGATTATATATATCAATTCTTTTAAATAATAGTATTAACTTTTTAATATCTTTTGTTTATAGATCATTGAATTTTATTTCTAAACCAATTTGTCATTTTATGACATAAATTGTTTATAATGAATGAGAATTTATCTTAAATTTTGATTATAAATTGTCTTTAACTTAAATATTAATATTAGTTTTAATTTTAATTTAAATGAATGACAATTTGTTGTATTTTTATTGCACTAAGGTGTTATTTTTAAAACAGTTACTTCTTTAATATATATGAACATTTTAAGACAATTTAAACATTAAGAATTTCACGTATAATCACTAATTCAATACATTTTATTTGATATTAAATTTTAATATGAAAACAATTTAAAACTTAAATTATATCGATTTCTAATATGAAAACTATTTAAAATGTTAATTATGGTAAGTGTTGATTGTTTTTTAAAATATTTAATAAATGTATTTTTTGAATTTAAAATCATAGCTTTTAAAATTAAATACAATCATAATTTAATAAATTTTATGCGGAAAAACTCAATTGGGGAAGCTCTCGTTGATTGCCACGTGTCCCTAGCCAACTTTGTTAATTGCCACGTGTCCCTAGAAACTTTGCTTTATTAGAGGTAATAGAATTTTTTTTTCTAATCCAAACAACAAGAATGCTTCTCAAACTCAGGGCAGCTCTAACACGCGCACGTAGGAGGCGGACGATACACGAGTACCGATACCACTGTTGAGTTTGATTTTCGTTAAAGAGTCATCCGTTTTAATTTCAAACGGTGGTCAGGTGAAGAGAAAACATAAGGCCTATACCGACAAACAAATCCATATTCATCCTGACGATGGCAATGGCATGTCGTTTCTAAAGACGTCGTTGCTATAGGATAATTGTTATAGCTCTACATGATCGTCTGGATAATTGTTCAGGAGGAAGTAGGAACTATAATGATATATGGATACTCGATCATAGTGTTTACAGAATCGGAGTTGACGGCGAACCGGTCAACTTACTGGTGAAACCGGTCGGATAGGTCGAACCGTCGCACCGAATATAAGAACCGGATAACATCATAATTATATATATAGTTATATATGTAATTCAATATATGAATTTGATATGTATATTTTGTAGTTATATATAAAATTCAGTAATAATCTTATGTGCAACACTTCAATTCATCGTTCGAAACACCCGTTAAAACCATTAAAATCCAAAATAAGAAAATAATAAAAAATCAAGAAATTCATCCGAACCAGATTCCTGATCTGACCATCAAAGCGGTTCGAACGACCTCTTTTTCTACAAAACGAATTAGGGTGGATCGGACCGGTGAGATGTGTATAGGATAGTCGAATGCCAATTTACAAATTGAGATTCAAGTCAAGTGGAGATTTGAACTAAAGCTTCAATTCCACTCCAATTGGAGGTCAACGGTTCCTTCTCAGCTCCGCGCTACACTGAATTTCGGAGTCCATATCGGGATCCATTGTCGGGTGTAGGTGCGTTGCTAGTGAAGCAAGAGCGAATGGCAGTTAATATTTGGGAATGCACACGAGTAACTTTAATCGGACTAAATTACAAGTTTTTGTCCTTTATATTTATTAAAATTATGGAATGGTTTTTTTTTTTTTTAATTTTGGACTTTCACTTCTTGTCCTTTATATGAAAACTTGACTTAAATTTTATCCTTTAGCCAAAACGCATCCATTCATTTCGTTAGATCAAAAGCTTGCTTATTGCACACAATGGCATAATGGTAATTCCTTCACCCCCCAATTATTTTTGTTATACATAAATCCTCATTTTACCCCCAAAATGCAGTCAAAAATGCAAGTATGTTAATTTATATTAAACTGCATTTCGTATTTGATTGTATTTGTTATCATTTGGTGAAGTTCTTACCTGAAGCAATATCTTCTTGTAATTCATAAATCCTCATGTTACCATATGACAAAATGCAGTCAAATGTGCAGTCAAAACTTACCAAAATGCAGCCAAAAATTCAGTAAAAATTGAAGTGGAAACTGCAGTAAAAACACGGTATAAACTGCAGTAAAATATATGCCAAAATGCAGTCACAAGTATTGCAAGTGCAGTAAAAAATAAGTAAATGATGGAGTAAAAATGCAGTAAAATTATGGCAAAATGCAGTCAAAATGCAGTAAAATTAAGCCAAAATGAAGTCAATAATGCTGTCAAATATTCCAGCAGGTCCTTAATAGTGCAGATCAATTTTGTGCACTCAAAATGCATATACCATGGATAAAAAGGAAACATCAAAATCAGTTAAGTTTCCTAATACATTATTCTATGGACTTAACAAGCAATTAGCAAAAGACATTACATCACAATTATGGTTTTTAAATATTTTGTTTTAAGAAAAATGAATTTTCTTTAAAAAAGCACATTCTATTCTGTATTTTACAAAACTTTTGTTTTTTAAAACTGTGTTTTTAATTAAAAAAAATAGGTTTTTATTTATTATCTTATACATTTTTAGTTTGAAAATGACATGAGTAATATTATTAGTATTCAATATTATTAATAATAATAGAGAAAAATAAGAAAATTAGTATGATGAAACTTACAATTGTGTCTCGTCTTATCTTAATTTTTGTTAATTATAGATAGATAGATAGACATCCAGATAGATAGATAGTCTAGAAATTCATTTAATAAACGGATTATAGTTAGTATAAACACGAAAAATTACAGTATGATATTTTAATATAAGATATGATTAAAATTATATATACGTAATAGTTCAAGAAATAAAACAATTATACTATTTTTTAACCTTCTCATCTAAATAGTTTTATTTTTAAACATTCATTTTAAGTTTCTTATAAAAAAATTATTTTATATAAAAATCTTGTTTATTGAAAACTCTGGTTTGTAATTATTCTGGTTGTTTTAATAAGACTGCTATTAGAAAATTTCATATTTTTTATAATTTTTTTTAATAAAGGACCGATTTAAAATATAGTTTTTTTAAAAGGTTTAGTGTTTCAGAAACTTTTATATTATATAATTTTTTTATTATTTATATTTTAATAAAAAGATATGATTTTTAATTTGCTTAATAAAATCTATTTTTAAAATGATAGTTTGATTTTAAAAAATCTAAATAAGAAAGAGAAATGTAGCAATTAATAAAATTAATTTTTAATAAGAAAGAGAAATTAGTTTGAGTGTTTAAATTACTATAATACCTTTCTGGAGCGAAAAAGATTTGATGATATCTATAAGAATGATAAGTGCCAAAAGAAAACTTCTTTTATTAGATACAATAAATTAGTTCTTATTAGTGAAATGATTAAAATGTCTTTCTAATTAACAGAATTATTTAACGATGTTAACAGGTTAGAGTAAATTGAAACGGAATTGCAAATCACAATTTGTAAAAATAAGGTAAAGCGTTATTATGACTAAATCACAGGAAGTAAAATCGAAGTTTACCTTATAAAGAAAGTGCAGATTAAAATTAAAAACTACATTAATATAAAAAAACATAAAAATAAAAAAATACATTAAAAAGTAAAAAAGTATTGCAAACTAAGATAAAAAGGTACAAAAAGAAACAATAACGTACCCAAATCAAATGTTACGAAACATTTTTGTAAAGATAATAATGAGTAGAGGAGATTTTTGTGAATTGATATGTAAAATTTGAAATATTAGTTAATATTATAGTGTATGATTTCTTTTTTAAATTTTAAATATAACATTGGGGTGAGGGTGGGGAGCCAACGGCTCTACTAACGGTCAAAAGAGGGGGCAAGGAATGGCGTGGACATGTCATGGTTTGAAACGGAGAAGCGGCATGCCCCCCCCCCCCCCCCCCCCCCCCCCCCGAATCAAATGTTGTTCCTAACATCTGAAGTTGATAAGTTGACTCCGTGCTACTTTACATACACCACCCTAAGTATAGTACCTCACATGCCTTGTCATTAGCATGTTGTTATACTAGTTGCTTCTATGACAGTCAAACATATCATATAGTATATATGATTTATAATTAATACCAACTCATGCAGTGTGTATACAACATTATCACTTGTATAATTAGTAAATATGACACTCATATGACCCATATAATACGTTTAACAACTACTATAATTTGTGAGTGGTGTGTGAATAATACACCTATAGTTCCGCCTAATACTAGTTTACTGCTACTCAAATAATGTGTTTTAATTTTAATATCCAACTATCACGTATGTATATATAGGGGTTGGTTAAAATAAAAAGGTTTACTTTACCTAAAATGTCTAAGAAACAATCTAGGTTATTGAATTCTCTAATCTAACACTAATAAAAGGTTAAGATTTAAGTGGAGGAAAAAAAAAGTGAAAGTGTATATTTGGAATAGACTTTTTATTGGCTTTTTTTAAATTTCCTTTGAACGTTGATAATATTTTCATACAATACTACTTTTTTAAAAAATTACACCATAAAATAATCATTTTTTCTCTTTAATTTGAGTATAGTATTACTATATTTTTTCTAGAAAAAAAACTGCACTATATAAAATTATGTTGTTTTATATAAAATTATGTTGTTTTCCATAAAACAACACATGAATGGTAAAACACCACAAGTAATTAATAAAACAACACATAATTTATAATAAAACAATACCACATTTATATGGTTAAATACCACAATATTATAAAACAACACTACTGAAAATACACATTTTAGAATTAAATAATGTAAAAACAACACAAAGATAACATAACAACACAAAAACGTAAAACGTCAGGATATATTTTAAGTAGTATAAATACAAACAACACAACCAAATATTAAAGACAACACAACAAACAAGCTCAACAAAATAATATAATAAACAAACACATTAAAACAACACAACAAATCAAAACAAAATAGCAATATGAAATGTATAGAAAAAATTAAGTTGTTTTAGATTGTTAATTAATATTTTTAATTATCTTATTAGGTGTTAATACAACAATAAGTTGTTAAATAAACTAGTGAAAATATTTAAGTAAGTTCGTTATATCAATAAAAGTTTGTTTAATGTATATATGTGATAAATAGTATAAATAGTTTAATGAACATTATACCTTTTTTAGGACTGGGATATTGTGTCAACTCATTTTTTTTTGGTAAGAATCGGTTAATCTATATATGTGGTTTATATAGGGTGTTCAAAATGTTCGCGGTTCGAAGTTCGCTCGAAAAAAGCTCAAAAAAAGCTAGTGCCTAAACGAGCCGAGCCGAGCCAGCTCGATTTCTAAACGAGCCAAACCCGAGCTCGGCTCGTGGCTCGGCTCGTGGCTCGATATATATACATATCTAATAATAATAATAATAATAATAATAATAATAATATATTATTATTATTATTATTATTATTATTATTATTATTATTATTATTATTATTATTATTATTATAATTATTATTATTATTTTTTTTATTATTATTTTTATTATTATTATTATTAAAATTCAAGTACAAACCAATGACGAGGCATTTAACTAGTTTGAAAGGTAATTTGTATATTTTTATGTGTAGCAATCGGCAAAAGTATATTTTTATTAAAAGTTACATTATTTGTTGTAGCACTTGAACTTTTATGTGTAGCACTTGAAGATTTATAGCAATTTAAGTTTTTATGTGTAGCACTTGCTAATATAATTACTATATTTTTATGTGTAGCATTTGAAGTTTTTAAGAAAGTCAAAAATGAAAAAAAGTAGCCTGAAAAAGAAGGCATGAATGAAAAAAAAAAGAAGTTTGAAAAGAATATCAAGATTGTTTTTTTTTTTATGTTTTATGTATTAGTCAAAAAACAATTAATTATGAACTTGGTTGTTTACATTTGTTTTTATTACTAGAACTTGGTTGTATGTTTTTTTTATTGTTAACAACCTATAACGTTGTTTGATTACCTTTAATATCAGTTTTTATTTTTATTTATATTAAAATATGGAATAATACATTTTTTTAAAAAAATCGAGCCGGCTTGACGAGCCACGAGCTGGCTCGAGCTTTTCACGTGCCGAACTCGAGCTCGTGTTTTCAGCTCGCTTACATTTTCGAGTCGAGCTGAGCTGGCTCGTTAGGCCTTCGAGCTCAAACCCGAACCCATTTTGACTTGGCTCGGTTCGACTCGTTTACAGCCCTAGGTTTATATGATGCCATCTCATCATTTAAAAAGTAACCATCAAGGGGTATTATATTCAAATTGTATGACTAGTCAATTTATTAGGTACAACTCTTTTTATAAGTTTTTTTTTTCAATGTACTACATATCTTCAAACCCAAGAATTTTATTTCTATTTTAAAAACTCATCTTTTATCTTTCTATCTCTATATCTCTTCAAGGAATTATTTTTTTACACTATGCTAAAATTTTATTTTTTTAAATTATTTAAATATCTTTAAATATTATTAAATCATTTGTAAAACCATATATGGTGTGCGTGAGGGCTACTAACAAACAAAGTCATGTTCATCTATAATTTCATGTTAATCCATAATTTCATGTTAATCCGCCATTTCATAATTTAGTCTGCATGAACGTAGAATGTGATAATAAAACAATAAATATACTTTAGTATAAATAGAAATTATAAAGAACACGTGAAAATTTCTTTTTATTTTGATATAAAAATTTAATTATTCAAGATACATGAAATTTTTTTTTTATTGTTGGATATCATTATATAAGTGCAAAATAATCGGTATGTATATTACTACAAAGACAAGACAATAATTTAAAGATTATTAGACGCAAAGATAGTGATGAAAATTATAACAAAATAATTTTGAAAAGCCTAGCAACCATAAAAATGGTTCAAAGCAACAAAATATACGTTTTCAATTTTTTTTTTTAACATGAATGCATACAAAATTGTAAACAATATTATATATTAAAAATGGTTTTTATTCGATATGCATTTTTCAAATATAATAAATTATTAGATTCCATTACTAATTCCTTTTTTTTCTTTTTTATCACTCAACATACATTTTTAAATCTACGAAAGTCCTATCTTTTTTTTGTCACTCAACATGCATAACCTTTATTTTTTTTTTTCAATAACCGTAATAATTCTATTAATTTTAAGCATGCATCCATATAAAATTGCTTCATACCTTCATTATTTTTTATATTTAGTTAACTTTTAGAATTTTACTTATTTCTAATTATGTCTGGTCAACCTGTATTTTTTTTAACTCAAACCTACTCAATTCATTTGTAATGCACATATTATTTTATCTCAACATGCATTTTATTTTATCATGTTTGGTTTTGTAATTGAAAGTAATGGACATATAGTTACGTGTCAAGGAAGTAGTGTAACTTAATGTAATCACATGTAGTAATGAAAAAATAAAAGTCATTAAAATAGTATCCCTTCATATTTTATAAGTTCTTTTAACATATTTGTAGAACCGGGGAAGGGTGGTCAATGCAACAGTTTCACAGGGCGGAGAGATATTGAACACTTAACAGATCAAATAGAGAACCGGTAAGTGATGATACAAAGAACACAAGTAAAAGAATAAGAACAAGAACACTCAAATATAATTTTCAAGAATGATGTATATTACTCTTAAGTTCTTACAAGTGTTACGAAGCATATCTGAAAATACAAGTTCTTGAGACACTTTATACTACATCCTACAGCCGGCCATACTTTGAAGGCTAGCTGGAAATACTAATCTAGACAACAAGATCAATGTAGAGTCAAAAGACAGATTGCCTTTCGACTAGTGACTATGACATGCCATAGCTCACATCCTAATAGATTACAAAAAGGATAAAAAGTATATAGTTGGAAAGCTATAGACAAAAGACCTTAATCTACAGTTGACAAAAGCATGGACTTTTCACCAACTCATATAAGTTGGTGAGTCTTCAGAAGTGGTAGCGGAAAGTGGTTCAGTTTTTGTCAAAAGGTGATTCAGAGAAAGCATGTCTTCTCTGTCTTTGGAAGAAATCAGTCTTTGGCTTCGGAAGACTTTGTCTTTAAAGCTTCGGAAGACTTCATCTTTGGCTTAGGAATATATGGTCTTTTGGCTTCGGAAGATTTGATACTTAACAGAATTCTCTGAGTTATATCAAATCTTTCAAAGTAACTTCCTTGTACTTCAATTGTGCATGCTAAGAGCTCTTTGGTTGTTCTTTGGTTGCATCAGCCTCTAAGTGTATTCCTTACAAACTCTCCCTAGGCTGATGCTATCAAAACTAAAGAGATCTTTGATTCTTGATCTTCATTTATTACAGTCCTCATCAGAATCAAGACCATTCCCTTTATCATCAGTTGGTCATGATTCCTAAGACTTTCAAAGTATCTCCTCATGTCATAGAGATCATGCAGAGGGAGGTCAAGTATGTTTTGCTAGAAGTACAGATCTTGACCTCCTTGATCTCTAGTGACATACCATCTGTCTGGATTGGTGGCAAACATCCAATCACGATGGGTCTCTCAGCAGCAAGAGGCCCTACTTGTATGAGTTGGATGAGCAGCCTCTTCAGGATGTTCTGACCCATCCTGAGGTATAAAGGTGGATGCCTTGGACTTCCTCTTCTTCTTCTTCTTCTTGTCCCTTCTTATGGCCATCCTTTTCCTCTTTCTGAATTTTAACTAAGGAGACTGGCCTACAGTACCGGGTTGTTCTTGTTTGTCTTCCTCAGTTGGGTCCCTGCCCTTCACAAGTTTAGAAGGAGAAGGATTAGGACCTTGTTATGGATCAGCAGATGAAACTGGCTATGATGTAGTACTAGGTCCAGGTTGTGTTATCTCCTGGGGTTCAACCTTGCCCTCAGCTTCAGGTGCAGCCTGACTTGGTAGAGAATGCAAGTCAATCAGCTCACCCCTTTTTTATCTTCTGCTTGATCACTCTATGTGCTCATCCATGGTGGATAGAGACATTGGACCAAGTATCCTTTCGAAGAATCCATACAGCTTCAAAAAGCTCACCATCTTCTGTCTATTAGCGGATTTCTTCAAGTTTGCTTTGATGGTTGCTCTTGACCTTGCAGCCTCTTCACTCATCTTCCTTTTTGCAGCTTTTTGCTCTTTTTGCACTTGTTGCTTAAGTTGCTTGAGGTATTCGAACTCAATGTAGTCATATGGCAGTGGAAGAAGGTCTGCTGCCTGATAGAGACCTGTGGCACTCAGGTAGATGATCATGTTTTGTCTATCTTGTTCCCTATCTACCTGAGTCTGTTGCTTAGTTGCCACAGTCTCTGTCTCAGGACTTTCTTGAACTGGGGAGAGGGTAGGTTCTTTTTAGATTCTCTTTCTTTCTTTTTTGATCTTGAGAAGTAGTTCTGCTGTCTCAGCTTCCTTACTCTCCTTAGGCACTTCCATGTCTGCCAGTTCATTTAATTCCTCTTAGGAGGGATAGATGAGTTTATCAATGTTGTAGTTTCTAAACCCCAAATAATTCAATCTGGTTGCCCTTAACTCATCATCTTGAGTACTTGGCTTGGGGGCAGCCCTGATTACAGCTTCCATGAAGCCAAGGGTCCTGCTTGAACTCCCTCTCCCCTTACCTTGTAACATTCGAAAAATTCAGCAAAAAAAAAAAAAAAGAAAGAGAGAGTGAAAAGAAAATAAAAGGGAGAAGAAGAGTAACACTTAAAAACAAGGGGTTAAAAGTGTGCAAGGGGAAAACTTACCTATAATGGGATTCAAAAAGGAGTATGGCAGCGCGTACTTCTTTTCTCATACACACACTTTAGCTGAAAAGGAAAGAAAGAAGTTCTAAACTGGTTTCTATAGAGAGAAAGAAAAAGATCTTCAAGAAGATAAGGTTTCCTAGTGTTTTCTTCTCGGTTTTCAGTGGGTTTGAACTTCTGGACCGATCTGTATGTGTTTTCTTTGTGTTTGGCAGCTTGTTTTTGTGTGTTTAAGTGCTAGAACTCCAGGTACCTCTCGGGTTTGAGGAGTTTTCACTCGAAAGCTATTAGAGGTGAGTTCTAGATCCCCTCTCTTACATGTTTCTGCTTGTTTGGGGCAAGTATGCATATTAAACTAATGTTTTCTGCTCAAACTATGTTTTTTCCATGTATGGTACGACTGAAAATTTATGAATGTGTGTTTGTGTGACTGCTGTGATGTTGGGATGATGTTTAGTATGTTTTAAGTGTATAACATGTTAGATCTATGCTAAGTATAAGTTAGAATGATGTTTGGGGACTGCAAAGTACGTTTGATGTATTGCAGGAGTTAGCTATAGTGTCGGCTGTGAACACTTAGGATTTGCATGGTGTCGGCTGTGGACACTTAGGATTTGCATGGTGTCCGCTGTGGACTTGGTACGTCCGCTGTGGACACTTAGAAATATTTTGCATTCTTCCGCTGTGAACTTTACACGTCCGATGTGGAAACTTAGAAAAATCTTGCATGTTGTCCGCTGTGGACTTTACACGTCCGCTGTGGACACTTAGAAAAATCTTGCATGTTGTCCGCTGTGGACTTTACACGTCCGCTGTGGACACTTAGAAAAATCTTGCATGTTGTCCGCTGTGGACTTTACATGTCCACTGTGGACACTTAGCCAGTTTTGCATGCTGTGGACATTACACATCCGATGTGGACAGTTAGTGAATTTTATGATCTGTCCGCTGTGGACTTTGTTCATCCGCTGTGGACTTTGTTCGTCCACTGTGGATACTTAGAATGTTTTAGTCATGCTCTGTGGACTTTTACTGTCCGCTATGGACTTTGGCTGTCCGCTGTGGACACTTAGAAAAATTTAAGCCATCCGCTGTATGTTTGTTCATGTGCTGTAGACACTTAGAATTTTTCTGAAATTTTGGGAAATAGAATTTAGTATTAAGTCTTGATGTTTTATCATGGGTTATGCCTTTTGATGTTATGTATGCTTGAGGGCTGTTGTTGATGTTGCATATTATGTATTATAATGTGAGTTTACGTGGTGTGATATGTGCTTATGTACGTAAAGTATTATTGTAAAGAAAGTGAAAGATAAAGATAATGAAAAGTGAAATGTAATCAATGAATGAAAGTCTTACAATAAAAATGAATGGAGGGTCACAGCCATTGGGTTGTTAGCTCAACTGTGTGCAGTTTAGCTAACCCATGAGGATGCACACAAGGCTCAATCTTTGTGATTGACTAATATATAAGAAACGGGACCCTTGTCGCTTGCCCCTGGTACTGGAGTCAGCTTCGTGTACAATGTTTGGGGTATAGTATATGACATTGGTCTAGATGAAAGTGAAAGATAATAAAGTACGAAACGAACGATTATGAACGATGATTAAAGATAATAAATGATTATTATCAAGATGTACGTATGATGTGTGATCACGAACAAAAGTAAAGGAAAGGTTTTTATTAAAAGTAAATTATTTTATTATATAAACTATAACTAACTCAGCGTCGCTGACTTTTTATATGCATATTAGTTGGTAGGTGATCGATGATGCTGGGGAGGTGCAAGCATGGATGCATAAGCTACTAGGGACAATTCGAGTCTGGAATCCATATTTTGAATATGTTAATGTATTAATACAATTTTTGGGTTGTAAACGAAATGATATGATAATTTAACATTTTTTTTATTTATTAATGAAAAGAAGATTTCCGTTGCAAAATGAGATGTTTTATATTATTTATGTGATGATTGACCAACTGTAAGCGTCTCGGGAATGTGGCCTTACAAGTTGGTATCAGAGCCAAAGTTTAAGAGAATTGGGTAAAATATTTTCAAAAACCTAAACTTAAACTGAGAATGGGACAAGAAAGAGAAAGGGATGCCACTCCTAGTAGCTACATGCCTTTAGGTAAATGTTTTATGCAAACGTTTTGTGTAAATTAATGGAAAAAGGAATTATGTGTGCGTGTTATGTGGTTTATATGCTCTTAGTAGATTTGAATACTGATGTAGTCAGTATGGGATATGCTTGGGGAATGAAGAGTAAAGTAAGTGGCTAATCACAAATGGCCACTGTAATTAGGGACTTACTATACTTAACGAAATCTGAGTTATTACCTTGAATGACCGTGTTGGTGTTTGAATCTTATAGTGTTTAGAGATGGCTGGTGGTAGATCTTTAAAGGCTTCTAGAGGTGGAGGTCATGATTGACGTGGTGCTGGGCCGCATGTCATAAGGAACAGGGCTAGAACCGCTGAAACAACTCCTGAAGAGCCCGAGCTTCATCACCATGAAGTCGGTGATGAGAGTGCTAACATGAGGGCCTTAGTGAAAGAGGCAGTTGTGGAGGAAGTTCATCAAGTCATGCAGACGATTCTGCCATCTGTGGTGACTGAGGTTATTACAGCCGTGAGAAAGGATGAAAAGAAAAAGAAAGAGGAGAGAAGGAAAATCGTTAGGAGAGAGGGCGAGGAGAGAGTTCAGGTGAAGGGGAGCAGCCAGAGACTGAGATGGTTGTCTCCAGTGATGAAGAGGAAGAGGAAGCAATGCAGGAAACTGCAAGGGGATGTAGTTATGGGGCATTTCAGAGATGCAAGCCCCCGACTTTTGATACAAATAGGAACGTTGCTGCTCACTGATGGGTGAGAGAAATGGAGGCTGCGTTGGATATCAGTGAATGAAGGGAGGATCAAAAGATGAAGTTTGCTACCCACTCATTTGTGGACTCGGCCTTATGCTAGTGGGACAACATTGTCCTGGCCGAGGGTAGCAGGGCGATTGGGAGAATGAGTTGGAGTGAATTTAAGAAATTGGTAATCCGGGAGTTTTGTCCTCATATGAAACTCGACAAGATTGAAAGAGAGTTCCTACAGTTGGAGGCGGGAACCATGACACACTAATAACACATGACAAAATTCAATGAGATGGCAAGGCTGGTGCCAGATCAGGTGAAACCTGTGTCACGAAAGATCAAGAGATACATCCAGGGTCTGCTGGCGGATATCCATAAGCATCTGATTGCCGCCCGGCCAGGTCCGTTTAGGTCGGTGGTCGATGTAGCAGGGAGACTGTACGATGAGATGGAGGAAGTGACGGTGGTTGGGGTGGGTAAGAAAGGTGGTAGTGACAGAAACTAGAACAGAAAATGATTTGGCAGTGGTGGTTTTACTCACAAGAACAAAAAAGCAAGGGTGGATGATAGGAAGGTGGGGACGGTAGGTACAGAGATGAGGAGGTGTAATAAGTGTGGGAAGGAGCATGCAGGGGAATGTAAGTGGGAGTCGAATATCTGTTTTAAATGCGGGAAGGCAGGGTATATGGCCAAGGATTGTGGAGGAATAAGGTGTTATAACTATGGAGAAACAGGTCATATGATTCGGGAGTGCACGAGGCTGAGAGCTGAGAGCTCGAAGTCGGAAGGGAAGGAAGTACAAAAGGCCAGGGCGAGAGCTTTTACCATGACCTGTAAGGAAGCCAGAGTGGATCCAAATGTTGTATCAGGTACATTTCTGGTTAATAATGATAGTGCCTCTATATTATTTGATTTTGGTGCTAGTAGAAGTTTTATTTCTGCTGCCTTTTGTGATAAGTTGCCTATTAAGAGTAGAAAGACTGATGAGCCCTTCGATGTAGAAACTGCTATTGGTAAGTCTACCATGATTTCTGGTATGGTAGAAGACTGTGACATAGAGTTGGAAGGCCATAGGTTCTTGGTTAGGTTGTTTATGATGCACTTAGGCGGATTCAATGTAGTCCTATGAGGCAAACATCAATGTCGTAAGAAAATGATTCGGTTGACCACGCCCGATAGGAGATTGGTGACGATCTACGGTGATAGAGTTAGTACGATCCCGAAAGTAATCTCAATGGTTGTGGCAGAGAAGTGTATGAGGCGTGGATGTGCTGCCTATTTGGCTTATGTGAAGGATGTGGATGCGACAGTACCACGAATGTCGGATGTATCGGTAGTGTTCGGTTGTGTGTGATTTCCCAGACGTATTCCCGAATGATTTATCAGGTGTGTCACCTGACCACGAGATTGAGTTTCAAATTGATTTGATACCTTGTGCCTAACCTGTTGCAAATGCGTCATATCGTCTCGCTCCCTCAGAGATGAAGGAATTGATGACTCAGCTTCAAGAGTTGTTAGATAAGGGGTTCATTCGACCGAGTATCTCTCCGTGGGGTGCTCCGGTCTTGTTTGTGAAGAAGAAGGATGGTACCATGATGATGTGCATCTAGTACCGTGAACTGAATAAGTTGACAGTGAATAATCGGTATCCATTACCGAGGATTGATGACTTGTTTGATCAGCTCTAAGGTGCCAGTTGGTTCTCGAGGATAGACCTCCAATCTGGTTACCACCAACTGAAGGTGAAGGAGCAGGATATTCCTAAGACAACTTTTCGTACGCGTTATGGACACTATGAGTTTCTTGTGATGTCTTTTGGTTTAACCAACGCACCAGTTACTTTTATGGATCTGATGAATCGGGTGTGTCGGCCTATGCTAGATAAATCAGTGATTGTGTTTATCTATGATATCCTGATTTATTCGAAGAGTGAAGAAGAGCATGCCGGTCACCTTCGGGAAGTTCTGGAAACGCTCAGAAGGGAGAAGCTGTATGCTAAGTTCTCCAAGTGTGCATTCTGGTTACGTGAAGTTTAGTTTCTGGGTCATGTGGTTAATCCTGAAGGGATCATGGTGGACCCGGTGAAAATCAATGCGGTGGTGCAATGGAAGTCTCCAAAGACGCCATCTGAGATTCGTAGTTTCTTGGGTTTGGCGGGCTACTACAGAAGATTCATCCAAGACATCTCCAAGATAGCTTCACCATTGACCAAGTTGACCCGTAAAGATGTGAAGTTCGTATGGGGTCGAGAGCAGGAGAATGCTTTCAAAGAGTTAAAGACAAGATTGACTTAAGCTCCTGTCTTAACGTTACTCGAAGGGAACGAAGACTTGGTGGTCTATTCGGATGCTTCTTATTCGGGATTGGGTTTGGGTGCTGATACAACGGGGAAAAATTATAGCCTATGCGTCTCGACAGTTGAAGATCCATGAGGCTAACTACCCCTACTCATGACTTGGAGTTGGCGGTTGTGGTCTTTGCATTGAAGATTTGGAGGCACTACTTGTACGGGACTAAGTGCACCATATTCACTGATCACAAATGTTTGAAGTATTTCTTCGAGCAGAAGGATCTCAATATAGGCAAAGGAGATGGTTAGAGCTGATCAAAGACTATGATTATGAGATCCATTACCATCCCGGCAATGACAATGTGGTGGCAGATGCCTTTAGCCGAAAGGAAAGACCAGAACCAATTTAGGTAAAGGGTTATCAGATGATCATGACCTCCTATGTGATGAAGCAAGTCAAAGAATTTCAGGGTGAAGTGCTGAAAGAAGATCAAATTGACTCCGAAAGGATGAATGGCCTAGTCGCGGAGTTGGGAGAGAACACTCTCGATGTTAGAACTCGATCGGGGTGGATGTGGATTCCTCGTTATGGGGATCTACATGGGAAGATCATGGATGAGGCTCACAAGACTCGATACTCACTTCATTCCAGTGCTACAAAGATGTATCATGATATGAAGAAAGATTACTGGTGGCCGGGAATGAAGCCCAATATGGCGGAGTATGTGAGTATGTGCCTTACTTGTTTACAAGTGAAGGCGAAGCATCAGAAGCCATACGGAAAGATCCAACCCTTGGATATACTCGAGTGGAAATAGGAGCAGATCACCATGGACTTCATTACAAAGTTACCGCGTACAGGAAGGGGATACGATACCATATGGGTGATAGTTGATGGTCTGACGAAGAGTGCTCACTTTCTACCGATCTACGAGACGTATTCATCTAAGAGGTTGGCGCATCTGTTCATCAAAGAGATTATGACCCGTCATGGTGTACTGGTGTCTATCATCTCTGACCATGATAGTCGGTTTACATCTAAGTTTTGGAAGAGATTTCATGATGCGATGGGGACGAGGTTGCATATCAGTAAGGCTTACCATCCTCAGACAGATGGTCAGTCAGAGAGGACGATTCAGACACTAGAGGATATGCTACGAGCATGCATCATTGATTTCGGAGGAAGTTGGGACGAACACTTGCCGTTAGCCAAATTCTCATATAACAACAGTTATCACGCCAGCATTGGTATGCCTCCATATGAGATGCTATACGGTAGGAGGTGTAGAATGCCTGTATGTTGGGGTGACATCAGGCAGAAAGAGTTAGGGAGCATTAAGGTGATCGAGGCTACGACCGAAAAGTTGGAAAAGATCAAGGCCTTTATGAAGGCGGTAAAGGATAGACAGAAGTCGTACGCCGACAAGAGACGTAGACCGATTGAATTCAAAGTGGGTGATAGAGTTATGTTGAAGGTCCCACCTTGGAAAGGGATCATCCGGTTCAGGAACCGGGGAAAGTTAAGTCCGAGGTACATAGGGCCTTTCCGAATCATTGCTCGAGTAGGAGAGGTGGCCTATCGATTGGTGCTACCCGATGAGTTAAGTAGAATTCATCCAACGTTCCATGTATCTCATTTGAGGAAGTGCTTAGATGAGGAGGATATGATCATGCCACTCGAGGACATCGAGGTGGATGAACGGCTCAATTATGTAGAGCAGCCAGTGGCCATCATTGACAGAAAGGAGAAGAGGCTAAGGAATAAACTGGTTCCACTTGTGCGAGTACAGTGGAGACAAAGGAAGGGGTTCGAGTCTACGTGGGAGACTGAAGAGGATATGAGACAACATTACCCATAGCTATTCGAGGAGTGACAGGTTTTGGGAACAAAACCTATATAAGGGGGGTGGACTTGTAACACCCAAAAAATTCAGCAAAGAGAGAGAGAGAGAGAGAGAAAGAGAGAGAGAAAAAAGAAAAAAGAGAGAAGAAGAGTATCACTTAAAAACAAGGGCTTAAAAGTGTGGAAAGGGAAAACTTGCCCATAATGGGATTCAAAATGGAGTATGGCGGCCCGTACTTCTTTTCTCATTCACACACTTCGGCTGAAAATGAAAGAAAGAAGTTCTAAACCGGTTTCTAGAGAGAAAGAAGAAGATCTTTAAGAAGGTAAGGTTTCCTAGTGTTTTCTTCTTGGTTTCCAATGGGATTGAACTTCTGGACCGATCTTTATGTGTTTTCTTTGTGTTTGGCAGCTTGTTTTTGTGTGTTTAAGTGCTAAAACTCCAGGTAGCTCTTGGGGTTGAGGAGTTTTCACTCGAAAGCTATTAGAGGTGAGTTCTAGATCCACTCTCTTACATGTTTCTGCTTGTTTGGGGCTGGTATGCATATTAAACTGTTGTTTTATGCTCAAACTATGTTTTTCCATGTATGGTACGACTGAAAATTTATGAATGTGTGTTTGTGTGACTGCTGTGATGTTGGGTTGATTTTTAGTATGTTTTAAGTGTGTAACATGTTAGATCTATGCTAAGTATAAGTTAGAATGATGTTTGGGGACTGAAAAGTACGTTTGATGCATTGCAGGAGTTAGTTTTAGTGTTGGCTGTGGACACTTAGGATTTGCATGGTGTCCGCTGTGGACTTGGTACGTCCGTTGTGGACACTTAGAAATATTTTGCATTCGTCCGCTGTGGAAACTTAGAAAACTCTTGCATGTTGTCCGCTATGGACTTTACACGTCCGCTGTGGACACTTAGAAAAATCTTGCATCTTGTTCGCTGTGGACACTTAGAAAAATCTTGCATGTTGTCCGCTGTGGACTTTACACGTCCACTGTGGACACTTAGCCAATTTTGCATGACCGTTTGCTGTGGACTTTACACATCCGCTGTGGACACCTAGTGAATTTTATGATCTGTCCGCTGTGGACTTTGTTCATCCGCTGTGGACTTTGTTCATCCGTTGTGGACTTTGTTTATCCGCTGTGGATACTTAGAATGTTTTAGTCATGCGCTGTGGACTATGGCTGTCCGCTGTGGACTATGGCTGTCCGCAGTGGACTTTGGCTGTCCACTGTGGACACTTAGAAAATTTAAGCCATCCGCTGTATGTTTGTTTATGCGCTGTAGACACTTAGAATTTTTCTGAAATTTTGGGAAATAGAATTTAGTGTTGAGTCTTGATGTTTTATGATGGTTTATGCCTGTTGATGTTATGTATGCTTGAGGGCTGTTGTTGATGTTCCATATTATGTATTATAATGTGGCTTTACGTGGTGTGATATGTGCTTATATACGTAAAGTATTATTGTAAAGAAAGTGAAAGATAAAGATAATGAAAAGTGAAACGTAATCAATGAATGAAAGTCTTGCAAGAAAAATGAATGGAGGGTCACAACCATTGGGTTGTTAGCTCAACTGTGTGCGGTTTAGCTAACCGATGAGGATGTACACAGGGTTCAATCTTTGTGATTGACTAATATGTACGAAACGGGACCCTTGTCGCTTGCCCCGGTATTGGAGTCAGCTTCGTGCACAATGTCAGGGGTCTATTTGTAGACTTCGGTCCAGTACCAGCTTCATGCACAATGTTTGGGGTATAGTATACGACATTGGTCTAGATGAAAGTGAAAGATAATAAAGTACGAAACGAACAATTATGAACGATGGTGAAAGGTAATAAATGATTATTATCAAGATGTATGTATGATGTGTTATCACGAACGTAAGTAAAGGAAAGGTTTTTTTTATTAAAGGTAAAGTATTTTATTATATAAATTAGAACTCACTCAGCGCCGCTGACTTTTTATATGCATATCAGTTCGTAGGTGATCGATGATGCTGCGAAGGTGCAGGCATGGATGCATAAGCTACTAGGGACAATCCGAGTTTGGCATCCATATTTTGAATATGTTAATGTATTAATACAAATTTTGGGTTGTAAACAAAATGGTATTGATAATTTGACATGTTTTTATTTATTAATGAAAAGTTAGATTTCCACTGCAAAATGAGATGTTTTATATTATTTATGCAATGATTGACCAACTGTAAGCGTCTCGGGATCGGGGCCTTATAAGCTTCCTCTTCCTCTCTCTCTTCTCCTCCTCAATCACCTCAGAAGTCATCTTCCTTTTTCTTTTGTCACTCATAGGCCTGTGTGACTCAGGGTGGAGAGAGCTTTGGCCTTCATTGTTTGGTGCTTCACTTAATCTTTAGCTAGAGAGAGGCTATGAGACACCTTCACCAGCTGGTGCCTCACGGAGGGTAATGGGTGCTGAGGGTGCTGAAGCAGCTCCTGTCTCAAGGTTCACAGGCTCAACTGCAAGGCCTTCAGCCAAGGTTTCCCCTTCAAAGCTAATCTTAAGGTCCACCTTATCATCCAGTTGACCAATAATCTTACCTGCTAGCCTCTGTCTATATAGTCTAGTTCTCAGCTTGAACTCTTCAAGGACCTTTTGTTGAATCATATCAGCTAACCTTACAGCTTGCCTACTTTGACTTGGGTTGGCAAATGGGAGGTTAACTAGATAAGTGCTCTCATAGTATCTCAGGTCACAGAAGTTGAAGATCTCTTGTTGACCCTAAGACCTAGAGATTACCAGGGCTCTCCTTTCTTCATCATACCTTCATCCCACTATTGAATTTTCAGCAGGGTGAGATGGAGTAGGCACAGCTATTGGTATACCCTCCTTAAACAAGCTTTGAATGAGTGAGTCCACATCAAGATGGACTTGGGGAGGTTGTTAAGTGTGGACAATCACAAGTCAGGGTGGTGAGTCCTCCATGTCCATACTCTGAGAGGAACTCCTAGGTTCTGTGATTGTAAGTAAGACTTTCTCCCTCTTTTTGGTAGCATCACCCTCTTGTATAGGGGAGATAGGAGTTAGGTCCACCATATCCACAGGTTCATGTGGGCCTGGTTGAGTCCTCTTGATGGGTCACTCAGCTAACTTGCCTTTGAGATCGGTGATCTCAAGTTGCTGGTAGTCACCTGAGATTCTAGATGACTAACCTTTGAAACTAAATAGGTGCAAAGTTTGGACAGTTTGTGAACCCTTAGTTGCAGACTCCCCTCATCTTCATTAGAAGAATCATAGGGGGATGAGAGAATAGGACCAAGGTCTTCTTCCTCATCACTAGCTTTAGTTCTTGGATGTTGGTTTTCCCCTACACACTGACAGCTTCAATGGAAGTATCAATGGGTTGGATTGCCATGGTTGAGATCTTAATGATGTAATAACTTACAAAAGTGAGAGCCTCTTCCATATGGGCGTCCTGAACAAGTTCAAGAAGGTCCACCTCAGTTGTGGGTTGATGATGTGGGCTAGATATAGGTGATACATGAGCACTCATCTCTCCTTGAGTGGGGGTGGAGAAGAGAACCTCATGGTACACATTAAATCCTATAACTTCATCATCATAGAATTCAAGTTTTGGTATTGGTTGGTTGAGGTCAAGAGGATACGGATGGTAACTGTCCCCTGAAGGTTGATCAATAGAGTTTTAAGTCTCTAAGTGAAGGCTTAAGGTAGGGATTGTGAGCTTATCAGGCTGAGCATAAGGAACCTCAGCACTGATCATAGAAAAGATGGGAGTGGTTTGCTCCTAAGGAGAAGTAGGAGCTCCAGTGTCCACTTCTTCCTGCATGGCTGGTGCAGGACTGGGTTAGGGTGTTAACTACAATTAGTTTCATAAGAGGAGTGATCTTAGATCAATTAACAGTTCAAATAGGGAATAGGAAACTTTGAAGATACAAGGAACACAAGTAACAATAAGACAGAACTTAGAACAATAACACAAGTATTAGTTTTCAAGGATGTTGTATATTGATCTCAAGTTCTATTACAAGTGTTCAAAGCATAATGTAAAATACAAGGACCTGAGACTCTTTTACACTACAACCTATAGCCATCAATACTTGGAAGGACAGTTGGAATTGACTGATCTAGACAACAAGATCAATCTGGAGTCAAAAGGCAGATTGCCTTTTGACTAGTGACTATGACATGCCATAGCTCACTGACTTTTCCTAGTATAAAAAAGTCTAAAGGAACAAAAGAAGAAAATTACAGACAAAGGCTTTATCTAATATTCACTAAAGCATTGAAGTTTCACCAACTCATACAAGTTGGTGAGTTATTAGAGTTGCAGCAAAAAGTTGGTTAGCTTTATCAAAAGTAGATCAAAGAAAGCATCTTTTCTCTGTCTTCTGAAGAAATCAGTCTTCACAGCAAAATGGCTTCGAAAGACTTTGTCTTTGAAGCTTCAGAAGACTTCATCTTTGGCTTCAAAAGAACTTGGCCTCTGGCTTTGGAAGGTTTTACATTTGGAATATTTTCTGTTAAGTGTAAAGCTTCCGATGTAATTTCTTCTGAACTTTTGGCTTCAGAAGACTTTACACTTAGAGTTTTAGAGGGTGTAAAGCTTCCGCATCAAGTTCATCCTTGTTCGTTAGTGCATGTTGGAAGATCATTGGTTGCATCAGCCTTATAATCTTCAGATAGATCCTTACAAACTCCCTCTAGGCTGATGATACCAAAATAGAGAGATTCTTCAGATGTTGATAGTCCTTATTAGGATCAGCAACAAACCTCTCTTCATCATATGGTTAGGATCCTTCAGACTCTCATAGAATCTTCTCATGTCATAGAGATCATGCAAAGGAAGGGCAAGCATGTCTTGCTAAAAGTAGACATTTTGACCTCCTTGATCTCTAGTGACATACCATCTGTCTGGATTGTCAGCAAAACTCCAGGACATGATGGGTCTTCCAACTGGAAGAGGCTCTACTCTGATGGGAGTTGGTTGAGCAGCCTCTTCATGCACTTCCTCAGGATGTTCTGACTCATCCTGAGGTGTAAAGGTGGATGCCTTAGTTTTCTTTTTCTTTGTAGGGGTTCTTTTGGCCTTCCTTTTTCTCCTCTTGGATGATTTCAACTGAGAGGACTAGTCTTCAGCACCAGATTATTCAGTAGTGTCCCTCTCAGTTGGGTTCTCTTCTCTCATAGGTTCAGAAGGAGAGAGAAGAGGACCCTGCTGTGGATCAGAAGATGAAGTTGGCTGAGATGCAGCTCTTGGTTCAGGTTATGTTGTCTTAGTGGGTTTAACCTTTACCTTAACTTTAGGTTGAGCTGGACTTGGTGGAGAATGTAAGTCCACAAGCTCTCCCCTTTTGATCTTCTGCTTGATCACTCTTATATGCTCATCCATTGTGGATAGAGACATAGGACCAAGCCTTCTTCCGAAGAATCCATACAGCTTCAAGAAGCTCATCATCCTTTGTCTGTCAGTAGACTTCTTTTGGCTTTTGTGGATGATGGCTCTTGACTTTGCTGCTTCTTCCTTGAGCTTTCTCTTAGCAGTCTTTTGTCTTTCATGACTTGTTGCTCTAGCAGCTTGAGATATTCAAACTCTACATACTCATAGGATAGGGGAAGAAGTGCAGATGCCTGATAAAGGCCTGTGGCACTCAGGTAATTGATCATGTTGATTTTATTGGATTCTGAGGTTGTGCAGTTGCCACATCCTCTGTCTCAGGGCTTTCTTGACCTGGGGAGAGGACAGGAGCCTGTTTGTAGAGCCTTTTTAGTCTCTTTTCTTCCTTAGCCTTGAGGAGCAATGCTGCATCCTCTGCTTCCCTCCTCTATTTTGACAACTCATTGTCAGCCAGCTCATTCAACTCTTCTAAGGGGAGAGAGATGAGTTCATCTATGTTGTAGTTCTTGGTCCCCAGGTAGTTTAGCCTGGCTGCCCTTAACTCATCTTCTTGAGTATTTGGCCTAGGGGCAGCCAGGATTTCAGCTTCCATGAGGCCTGGGGACCTACTTGAAATCTCTCCCCTCAGCTTCCTCTTCCTCTCTCTTCTCCTCCACCATCTCCTCAGGAGTTAATTTCCTTTTCCCTTTGTCAACCCCAGGCCTTGGTGACTCAGGGTGGAGAGAACTTTGGCCTTTATTGCTTGGTTCAGCAGTCAAGCTCTGGCCAGAGAGAGGTTGTAAGACACCTTCACTAGCTGGTGCCTCACTAAGGGTACAGGGTGCAGAGGGAGATCCTGTCTCAAGGTTCACAGGCTCAAACTCTAGGTCTTCAGTCAAGGTTTTCCCTTCGAAGCTAATCTTAGGGTCCACCTCAATATCCAGTTGACCAAAGATCTCACCTGCTAGCCTCTGTCTATATAATTTTTGATCTCAATTTGAATTCCTCTAGCACCCTATTTGAATCCAGTCTGCTAATCTCTCAGCTTGTCTGTTATGGCTTGGGTTGACAAGTGGAAGATACACCAAATTGATGCACTCATAGAAACTCAGGTGTGAGAAGTTGAAGATTTCTAGTTGACCTTGAGCTCTAGAGATCACAATAGCTCTTCTGTTGGTGTCATACCCCCATCCTATAATTGGATTCTTAGAGGGAGCAACATTTCTCTTGGGATTCCCTACTCAAACAGTGTTGAATGAGTACGTCTATGTTCATGACTTGAGGAGGTTGCTGAGTTTGGATAATTGTAAAAGAGTTTAGTGACTCCTCTATGCCCATACTCTGGGAGAAACTCCCAGGTTCTTTGGTTGTGAGGACTTTCTCCCCGTTTTTGGTAGCATCCATTTCTTGCATAGGTGAGCTGAGGGTGTCATCCATCACTTCCAAAGGTTCTTGTGGACCTGGTTGAGTCCTCCTTAAGGGTCTCTCAGCTAATTGGCCCTTGAGATTGGTGATCTCAAGTTGCTGGTCATTGACCCTCTGCTGCAAGATAGTCACCTGAGATTCCAGGTGAACTATCTTCGAAACTAGATAGGTGCATGTGTTTGTCAGTTTGTGCATTCTATGTTTCAGACTCCCCTCATCTTCAGTTGAGGAATCACTGGGGGATAAGAGAATTAGACCAAAGTCTTCTTCCTCATCACCAGCATAGTGTTCTTGGCTGCTGGATTTCCCCTGTATCATGACAACTTCCAGAGAAGTGTCAAGAGGTTGGGTTGCCATGGTTGAGGTCTTACTGATGTAATCACTTTCTAAAGTGAGAGCCTCTTCCATATGGATCTCCTAAAATGTTCAGGAAGACCCACCTTAGTTGTGGGTAGATGATGTGGCTAGACCTGGGATGAGTCAGGAGTACTCATTCTCATTGAGTGTAGGAGAAAGGAGAGACTCATTGTATCACTAAAACCAAGTCCTCATCATTATCGAAATCAAGGCTGGGAATTGGGTGGTTAAGTGCAACGGCTGAGGGTGGTAACTATCCCTGAAGGTGATCACTTGAGTGTTGAGACTCAGAGTGATGGCTTAATGCTGTTGGGGATATGAGCTCATCAGGCTGAGCATGAGGAACTCAGCACTGATCATTTGAGAGATGGGAGTGGTCTGTTTCAGGGGAAGTGGGAGCTCGAGATTCCACTTCCTCCTGTATGGGTTGTGTAGGGATGGTAATTTGAGGCTGTGGGGGTGGAGTGAGGTAGAGGTGTGGGTTCAACATAGCTGATGCTGCTAGGTTGCCACCCTGAGCAATGAGCTCAAACATTTTAGAACCAGGGCTGTTCTACCCCGGAGAAGCCAACGTAGGCTTTCTCGGTATTTTAAAGATATTGGGCTTCATCTATCCCAATTAAGAATATTACATGTTCTCAACTGTGAGCAGTTCACAGTTGAGAATGTGCTGGACATATTGCGGGAAACATGTAGTATTCTAAGGAGTCTAAATTGCAAGTAAATTTGTATAGACAATTAAGAGTACCTGTATTTGACCCCCTAAATCATTCCATGGACTATGAAGGAGAGGTCCTCTGGAACTTGATCCATCCACCATGCTTGTTGGAGAGATTATGTATGATGACATGGAGGAGGTATTTCCATTTGGATGAGACCTTCCCCTTCCTAAAGGTTTTGACTGAGAAGTCACCCTTATAGCCAATCTGCTGAAAAGAATGGTTGACAGAGCTTTCGGAAAGGACAAGTCACCTTCTTCATCATCTAGCTGAAGGTGTGAGCTTATGATGGTCAGAGTGATGAAGATTGTCCTCCCCTTCATTATAGCAGATAGTGCCTTCTCCCCATCCATGGTGACCTCTTGGTAGGTCCTCCAGAATGCAAGTAACTGGTCCTCATAAAAAGGAGGATCAATGGTAAGGGAGGTGAAGTAATGAGAAGCAGAAAAGTATCGACAGACCTCTGAGAAATGAGGATCTTTCTCAGAGTCTAACAAAGCAACCTGATTGTGTTGTTTGTGAAGGTGCATTGTAAAATCCAGTTGGTTTTGTCGATCAATGTTTGCCATAAAGGAAGTTTGTTGGTGAAGAAGAAGGTTAGTTTTGGGAGAATTTTAGGTCAAGAATTTGTGAAAGAAGAAAAGAGTGAGAAGATGGGGAACCTTTGAGAATATATATGGAATGGATTTAAGACAAAGTTAATAGAAGAGGATAAACTTTGAAATTCGAAAGTAGGTCTCACTTCTGAAAAAGCGCCCAAAAAGGTAGTTTTCTTGGAAGTTGAAAATCTTCTGAAGGTAATTTTTGCTTCGGAAGCTTTTTGAGAAAAAGCTTCCGAAGCCAATTTGGCTTCGGAAGATATTCTTAAGAAATGTGAAAATTTGGCTTCGGAAGAAAAATACTTAGTTTTTCTTCCGACACATATTTGATTTCAGAAGATATTAAGTCTTGGGAGTTTTATTCTAAAGAGAATAATTCTTTCGAGACTTAATTGTTTTCGGAAGATATTTATCCTTCAAATACATGCAAGTACTTAGAAGCATATTTAAGCTTCGAAAGATATTCTCAGAATTTCTTCCGAAGGTAAACTTCTTATAAGTAGTTCTTTATTTGAAGACATAAATTTCTTCCGAAAGCAACTTGAAATCTTCTGAAAGAAAATATGTTTTAAAAATTTTTAAAAATTTTCAAAAATCTAAGGAATATCATTAAAATTTTTCTTTCAAAATAAACTGGGCTTATGGAGGTGATCAAAATAGACACCTTAGGACACAAGGTTTTAGAAATAAAGTTGATTTAAGTTTTTAAAAAAATATTATTCAAAGTTAATCATCCAATAGCTGATACAAGATATTTGAATCTTGTTCATTAAAAGCTTTAGTGAACAAATCAGCATATGTTCATTTGTGTTAACTTGGACTAATTTGATTAATCCCTTCTCAAAATTATCTCTAATCAAATGATACCTGATGTTGAGGTTATGGTCCTTGAGGCTGCACAGGATTTCTGTAATAGAGATAGCATGTTGTTGTCTATGTTGAAAGGAGTCTTTGAGTGGAAGTTGATCCATAGTCCAGCATCTGATTCTGAATCCAAAGCACTTGAGCACAGCAACTTGCAGCAGCAATGTATTCAGCCTCAACAGTTGATGCAAAGACCACAGATTGTTTCTTGCATTGCCATAAGACAATTCTTCCACCAGGAATTGACATCCCCCAGATGTAGACTTTGCAGTCATCTTGTAACCAGCTAGTCACTATCTGTATAAGCATACAGATTGAAGTCAGAACTCTTTAGATACCAAAGGCCAAGCTTGGAGCACCTTTGAGATATCTAAGAATCCTCTTGACAGCAACCCGGTGTGACACATCTGAGGTTGGCTTGATATCTTGCATAAATGCATGTGGCAAACATGATATCAGGCCTGCTGGCTGTTAGGTACATAAGAGACCCAATCATAGCCTTGTAAAGATGTTCATCCACACACTCCCCCTCAAGATCAGGTCCTAGGAAGTGGTTTCTGGCTATGGGTGTCTTAGCAACCTTACATTTAGTCATGTTAAATCTTGTAAGTATATCTTGCACATACTTTGATTGACTTATGAAGATGCCATTGTCAACTTGCTTCACTTGAACTCCCAGAAAGAAATTTAGTTCCCCCATGGTACTCATTTCAAATCTGTTCTTCATCAGCCTCTCAAAGTCTTTGCAGAACTTTGGATTAGTTGACCCAAAGATAATGTCATCCATATATACTTGAACCAGAATTAAGTCATTCCCTATCCCTTTGATGAAAAGAGCTCCATCTATAGTACCCCTCTTGTAACCATGTGGTAGAGATACTAAGATAGTGTTTCATACCACTTCCTTGGAGCTTAGTGCAGCCCATAAAGAGCTTTATCAAACTTGTAGACATAATCAGGATGATCTGGGTCTGGAAAGCCAGGTGGTTGTTTGACATACACCTCTTCATCAATCACCCCATACAGAAAAGCACACTTGACATCAAGTTAGTAGACCTGAAATCCTTGGATGCAGTTGTTCCTAAAACCCATTTGGTTGTTCCTATGATAGTCTTCCCTTGAGAAGAGGACATAGGTTTCAAACCTTCTGTCTTTTGATTTGAAGTAGCTCTTCTTGCATAGCTTCAACCCACTTCCATCCTTCAGAGCCTCATCAACTTTCTTTGGCTCAATCTGGGACACAAAACAAGAGTGCAGACAAAAATTTTGGTCATGGGTTTGTCCTCTTTTCTTACCCCAGTCTCAACATTTCCAATGATGTTTGGGTGGGGTGTGACTATGGATCCTTAGTTCAGGATCTCAACAAGTTGATTGGACAGATCCAAATTAGAGAAATTTAGATCTGGCAATGGAGTGTCACCCACCATATCAGCACACTTATCAAGTGAGACTTGATCCAATGAATGTATGACATCATTTATATTGTCCTCTATGGAGTGGTTATCAGCATCAAGAAAATCTTGATCACTATCACCACCTCTATTTCCTCCTACATTTGAAGCTCTTTCACCTGAGTTTTTGAACCTCTGAGCTGGAATTTGAAGGCACCTCAGATGTATCAGCGGAATTTGTCATGTTTATGCTGATAGGATCTTTATTTGCAGGGTTAGTCACCAAAGGAGCTGAAGTAGTAATCTTGCTTGGTCTTCTCAGCTCAAATCTTGGGTCAGGATCTCCTGTTGATATATTATTTGTAGATCCTGAAACATTCTCACAAGACTTGTTAAAACAGTTGGTAACTAAGTCAAGATCAAATAGCCAATCCGGACCAGAACCTTTCTCACTAGGAGTGCGCTCATTGAAGGTCACATTGGCTGACTCCTTAACTACTCTAGTTCTGAGATTGTATACTCTATAAGCCTTAGCTTAGGAAGAATATCCAATAAAGTGTCCATCATCTGACTTCACTTCAAATTTGGCTACTTGATCTTTGGTATTCAAGATGGTGCAAGGACATCCAAATGACCTGAGGAAACACAATAAATGGTCTCCTTTTATGCCACAACTCATAAGGAGGCTTACCATGAGTCTTAACCACTAAAACTCTGTTCTGTACATAGCAGGCTGGGTTAATGCCTCTGCCCAGAAGGTGATGGGCAGTTTAGAGTCGGACAATATGGTTCTTGCAGCTTTAATAAGTGTCATGTTTCTTCTCTCAGAAACACAATTTTGCTAAGGAGTCCTGGGAGCACTATATTGTCTTGTAATACCCTTTTCATCACAAAATGTATCAAGGATTTGGTTCTTAAATTCTGTTCCTTGATCATATCTTGTGGTCTTGACCTTGTGATCAGATTGATTCTTAATTTTTAAAATGAAGTTATTCAAGATCCCAGGGGTCTCATCCTTAGTTCTAAGGAAAAAGACCAAAGTGAATCTTTTGAAATCATCTATGATCACTAAGCAGTAAGAGGTTCTTCCTAAACTCATTACACTGGTGCAGCCAAACAAATCCATATGTAATAGGTGTAGGGGAGTAGTGATGGAGTTCATTTTCTTTGGTTTGTGAGACACTTTGTGTTGCTTCCCTTTTAGGCATGCAACATAGTGGTCATCACTTGTAACTCTTTCTTTGGTATTCTAGTTACCAAATCATTCTTAATCAATTTCTTCATGTTCTTAAAGTTTACATGGAACATTCTTTTATGCCAAAGAAAAGACTCATCACTATTTGCTTTAGACAGAAAGCAAGAAACTTCTCCTGAGGGAGATGTTTCATGTAAATACATCTTGTACATGTTCCTTCTCCTGGCGGCTCTGAGCAGGATATGCTCTTGAGGAATGGCCACCCCAGGGTTGAGAACAATGCACTCATGCTCAGTGAAGAGCATATGTTATTTCTGATCACAAAATTGGGATACCCTCAGAAGATTGTATCCAAGCTCCTTGACAAAGTTTACCTTCTTAATGCTGAGCTTACCATTTGTGACTCTACCCCTTCCAGAAATGTAACCACTAGAATCCCCTCCAAAAGCAACTGGCCCTCCATCAATTTTCTCAAAATTTTGAAGCAGAGAACCATTGCCAGTCATATGCCTAGAACAACCACTATCAATAATCCAAACATTCTACTTGGTCTTTAAGTGTTCCTGCACAAAAAAAGGTGATTAGTTACACTTAGAAACCTAATCCTTATTGGTCTTGGGCTTATTAAAATGAGTTGAAGATAACATAACAGTAAGTGATCCTATATTCAAGCTTTAAGGATCATTTGCTGTTGTTGATGAAGAACTTTCAGTCATATGGTCTTCCTTCATCTTCCACACCACCTTGGGAAGATTGGGCCTGACCTTCAAGGCTTCAGAAGTTTTGACAACTTTGGAAGTTTTGGAGACTGGACCTTCGGAAGATCTTGCTTTCACTGCAGCAAGCTTCAGTACTTCGGAAGCATTCCTTTCTTCTGAGACCAACTTTTCTTCCAAAGGCAATTTTTCACCTGTCTTCTTCTTCATTTTAGAGCTTCCAAAGGAAACAGATTTTCCTTTCGAAGCTGTTTGTTCCTTCTTCTTCTCAGAAGTTTTCTTCTTGGTCATGTGGATGGTACTTTTGGGATTATACTGGCAATCCTTAGCCAGATGAAAAGTACTATCACACATGACACAGTTGAGTTCCTTCCTTCTGAGAGCCTTCTTTTGAGAGCAAGACTAAGTTTGATCACTTACCTTCTCCCTCTTCATCTTTATAGATGATGCAACAAGCTTCTTAGGGAGAGGCTTGCTCTTAGAGCTAGATGGTTCAGGCTGTTAGCAGTGGTACACAGCTGGTCAGTCTTCTTCTTTTGCTGGAATGATTCGGAACTAAACTAGAACTTCTGGTACTAGAGTTCATAGTTGAGTCTTCAGTCTTTACCACTTCAAAACCTGTAGAAATAAACACTTGTTTCTGCTTTGAGTCAAAAGTGGTCTTGATTTCTTGAGCCTTCTTTGATCTTCTCTTAGCTCTTTTAATCAAGTTCTTTCTCTTTGACTTGGTCATTCCAAACTCTTTCCTCTCCTCAAGAGAATAGTGACCCTTCTTAGGATGATCTTCTTCACTCTTCTCAAAGTCATCCTTCACTATCTCCTCTTCATCCTCTTCAACAATAGGGTCTATGAATGGAAGCTCATCTTCACAAGTTCCATACCTTGGAGATCTTATAGATAATAGAGTGTGTGGAAGAGCTATCTCAGTAGATCCCAGTCCCTGCATATTCTGATAACAAAGTTTTGCATGTAGGGATGAGGATATTATGTTCTTGAAGGTCTCTTCTTAAGAACACATTTTTTTGCCCTGGCTTTGCTAATCACAAGCTCAGCTTGGCATTCAGTTAACTTTGAGAGGAGATCTTTGATTTGAGTCCTGTAGTTAGTGTGCTCATGCTTAAGAGTTGAAATGGTTTTCTCTAGATCTTCTATCTTAAGTTTATAATCATTTTCAACTCTTTTAAAGTCAGCTTTTAAGATATTTAAGGACTCAAGATCAGATCTCATCTCTAAGTTATAGGACCTGTATCTATTAACTTTAGTAATGCATTTAGGAGTACAAAGATGTTTCAATACCTTGGCTTCATCATTGTCTACCATTAGTGCTTGGTTTGGAGAAGCATCCTCAATATGAAAGCTCCAGCCAAAGCATCCTTCTTCAACAGCAACTGCAGCTTGTTGTCTTGGCTTCTCATTTTGGTGAGCTCCCTCAGTGTAGTTTGGCCTGGATTGTGCTTGGCCACCATTTGACTTTGGTGCCTTGCACTCCCTGGAAAAGTGTCCCATTTGGTTACAGTTGTAACACTTCACATTGCTTTTGTGAAGCCCAAACTTTCCACTGGCTGCATTGCTGGGAAACCTTCTCCCAGTCCTCTTGTAGAACTTCTGGGCTCTATGAGTGAGTAGAGCCATCTGCTGGACTATTTCCATATATTCCAGATCATCTGGATGGATACAGTCCAGGTCTTCAAAAGTGAAGAGAAAGTTTCCTGAACTTTCATCAGAAGACACAAAAGCTTGTGAAGTACTTGTCTCCTGGAGTAGGCTTCCAGGGATGTAGCCTTCCCTTGGTGTCTCCGGAAAGGTGATGAAAGGACCTTTTTATGATTTTTCCGAGTAGCAGATGAGATGGTGATATGGTTCTCTGCAATCCCTTTCAACCACATGAAGGGCTGAACTCTGATGAGTGTTGGAGTTACCAGATGAATTCTGCATGTTCATCTCCATCTGGTATCCACTGAGTATTCCATATAACTCAGTGAGAGAGTCTTGAGGTTTTCAGTCCTCTTAATGACCACACAGTAGTGTGTCCATTGTCTAGGAAGAGAGGACATGAACTTCCTAACAATATCTCTATTCTCAATGGTTACTCCAACATCAGCTAGAGTATCCACAATCTCAACATACCTGAAGTACTGTTGAGTCATGGTTTCACATGTCTTGAAGGTGAAATTTTCAAACTGCTGCTTCAAGAGGTCCTTCTTGTTCTATTTGGCTTCATTGGACCCCATCATACATCAGCTTCAGTGCATCCTATAGCTGTTTGGCCGTTTTGCACTTCTTGAAACCTCTGTAGATGGAGTTAGGAAGAGCAGTTTGAAGGGCTGTCATAGCTTTCTGATTAATATCAATTTTCTTCCAATATTCTTTAGAAAAATCAGCCCTTTCCTTTGGTATAATACCACCACCAGCAGCAGCTGAAGTGGTGTATGGTACATGAGGTCCATTGACAATAGACTCCCACATCCTGGAATCTTGAGACTTGATGAAGCCTTCTATTCTTTGGCACCAAGTATCAAAATCATCAGGAGTGATCAGTGGGGACTTTGTCATAGTTCCAGTTTCCATATCAGCCTTTGAGATAGCTGCCATTTGAAAAGTTAAGTGAAGTGTGAAACTAAGAGGATTTAAGATGGTGAGATCTTACAATCAAGAGCCTGGAATGCTCTGATACCAATTGCAGGACCGGTTTAGGGTGTTAACTACAATTAGTTTCACAAGAAGAGTGATCTTAGATCACTTAACAGTTCAAATAGGGAATTGGAAACTTTGAAGATACAAGGAACACAAGTAACAATAAGACAGAACTTAGAACAATAACACAAGTATTAGTTTTCAAGGATGTTGTATATTGATCTCAAGTTCTATTACAAGTGTTCAAAGCATAATGTAAAATACAAGGACCTGAGACTCTTTTATACTACAACTTACAATCGTCAATACTTGGAAGGACAGTTGGAATTGACTGATCTAGATAACAAGATCAATCCGGAGTCAAAAGACAGATTGCCTTTTGACTAGTGACTATGACATGCCATAGCTCACTGACTTTTCCTAGTACAAATAAGTCTAAAGGAATAAAAGAAGAAAATTACAGACAAAGACTTTATCTACTATTCACTAAAGCATGGAAGTTTTTCCAACTCATACAAGTTGGTGAGGTATCAGAGTTGTAGCAGAAAGTTGGTCAGCTTTATCAAAAGCAGATCAAAAAAAGCATTTTTTCTCTGTCTTCCGAAGAAATCAATCTTCACAGCAAAATGGCTTTGGAAGACTTTGTCTTTGAAGCTTCGGAAGACTTCATCTTTGGCTTCGGAAGAACTTGGCCTCTGGCTTCGAAAGTTTTTACACTTGGAATATTTTCTGTTAAGTGTAAATCTTCCAAAGTAATTTCTTCTGAACTTTTGGCTTCGGAAGACTTTACACTTAGAGTTTTAGAAAGTGTAAAGCTTCCGCAGCAAGTTCATCCTTGTTCCTTAGTGCATGTTGGAAGATCATTGGTTGCATCAACCTCATAATCTTTAGATAGATCCTTACAGCTGGTGATTTAAGGGCTTGTTCAACCTAAGTAGACTAAGTAAGGGTTCGTTTGGATTTTCTCTGGTAGGTGATGCTGATTTGTGGTTGTGTGGGGGAGCAGATGTAGAAGGTGTGGGTTCAACATTGGCTGGTGCTGACAAGTTGTCACCTTGAGCAATGAGCTCTAACATTTATTAGATCAGGGTTGTTTCTACCCTTGAGAATCCAATAGTGGGCTTTCTTATTGTCTTGAAGATGCCGAGCTTCATCTGTCCCAATTTAAGATATTACCTGCTCCCTTTAACTGTGAGCCCAGTTCACAATTAAGAATGTATTGAACATACCTAGGGAACATATAGTATTCTAAGGAGTCCAAGTTTGCAAGTAGATTTGTATATACAAATTGGGAATACCAGAACTTGACCCCTGTACCTTTCTATGGACTATATAGGAAAGATCCTCAGGAATTTGGTCCCAACCTCTATGTTTGTTTAATAAAGAGTGGATGAACACATAGAGGATGTACTTCCACTTGGATGAGAACTTACCTTTTCTGAAGGTTCTTACAGAGTAGTCCACTTCATAGGCCATCTGCCAGAATGAGTTGTTAACCGTAGACTTAGGGAAGGATAAGTCACCCTTTCCTCAGCATTAGATGAGAGTTGATGGTGCTGGAGTGATGAATATTGTCCTTCCCTAAATTGTGGAAGACAGTGCCTTCCTACCATCCAAGATGACCTCATGGCAGGTCCTCTAGAAATCCAAAAGTTGATCTTCATATAATAAAGGGTCAATTGCGAGGGCGGTGAGGTAGTTGGTTAAGGATAAGAAGCGGCAAACGTCTGAGAAACATGGATCTTTCTCAGACGATAACAGAGCAACTTGATTATATTGCCTGTGTAAGTGCATGGAGAAATCCAGTTGGTTTTGGGAATCAGGGTTGGCCATTTTGCATAGCTTTGATATGAAGGAAGGTAAGAACAAGGTCGGTTTGTGGGTAAACTTAGGGTTTGAATCTTGCAGATGAAGGAGAGAGTGAAAGAAGGGGAACCGTTGTACAAGTATATATATGAGATGGATTTGAGACAAAGTTAATAAAAACAAATAAACTTTAAAATCCGAATGTCGGTCCCACCTCTGAAAAAGTGCCCAAAAAGGTAGTTATATTGGAAGTCGAAAATCTTCAGATGGTAATTTGACTTCGGAAGTTTTTTGAGAAACCTTCCAAAGCCAATTTGGCTTCGGAAGATATTCCTTAGCTTTTCAAGAATTTTGCTTCGGAAGAAAAGTTACTTAGAGTATTTTTACTTCCTAGAGATATTTTGCTTCGGAAGATATCATTTATTAGAAATTTTATTCAATAAGAGAATAAAGCTTTCGAGACCTAATTGATTTCGGACGAAAATAGTCCTTCAATACTTATAGGTACTTAGTGACAAATATAAGCTTCGGAAGATATATTCAAATTTCTTCTGAAGGTTAATTTCTCAGAAGTAGTTATTTGTTTTAAAAACATAATTTTCTTCCGAAGACAACTTAATGTCTTCCGAATAAAAATATATCCGAAATTCTCAAAATCCTAAGGGATATCGTTTTGAAAAGTTTCTTCTAAAAAAACAGGGCTTGTATGGTGATGATATAGACAACTTAAAACACACATATTATTAAAAAAATCTTGAGTTTAGTTTAAAGAAAATCATACTCAAAGTTAATCATCCAATAGCTTATACAAGATACTTAAATCTCTGTTCATCAAAAGCTTTTATGAACAGATCAGCATATTGTTTATTTGTGTTAACTTCGACTAGTTTTATCAATCCTTTTTTCAAAATTATCTCTAATAAAATGATATCTAATGTTGATGTGCCTTGTCTTTGAGTGATGTACAGGATTCTCTGTAACAGACATAGCACTGTTGTCTATGTGGATGGGAGTCTCCTTGAAGTTGAATCCATAGTCTAGCATCTGATTCTGAATCCAAAGCACTTAAGCATAGCAGCTTGCAGCAGCAATGTATTCAGCTTTAGCACTTGATGCAGATACACAGGATTATTTCTTGCATTGCCATAAGACTATCCTCCCACCAAGAACTTGACATCCCCCAGATGTAGACTTTGCAGTCATATTGCAACCACCATAGTCAATATCTGTATAGGCATACAGATTGAATCATAATTCTTTGGATACTAAACGCCAAGTTTGGGAGCACCTTTAAGATATTTGAGAATTCTCTTGACAGCAACCAGATGTGACATCTTGGTGTTGGCTTGATATCTTGCACAACTACATGTAGCAAACATGATATCAGACCTGCTGGCTATGAGGTACATAAGGGACCCAAACATAGCCCTGTATAGATGTTCATCAACATATTCCCCTTCAAGATCTGATCCTAAAGAGTGGTTTTTGGCTGTGGGTGTCTTAGTAACCTTGCACTCAGTCATATGAAATCTGGTAAGTATGTCCTGCACATACTTTGACTGGTTTATAAAGATGTCATTATCAACCTGCTTCATTTGAATTCCAAGAAAGAAATTGAGTTCCCCCATGACACTCATTTCAAATATATTCTTCATCAGCTTCTCAAAGTGTTTGTAGAGCTTCGGATTAGTTGACCTAAAGATAATGTCATCTACATAAACTTGAACCAGCATCAAGTCATTTCCTATTCCTTTGATGAAAAGTGTTCCACAATAGTACCTCTCTTGTATCCATGCTGACAGAGATACTATGATAGTGTCTCATACAACTTCCTTAGAGCCTGATGCAGTCCATAGAGAGCTTTGTCAAGCTTGCAGACATAATCAGGATGATTTGGGTCTGCAAAGCCAGGTGGTTGTTTGACATACACCTCCTCATCAATCACCCCATATAAAAAGACACACTTGACATCAAGTTGTTAGACCTTGAAATCCCTGGATGCAGCAAAAGATAGGAATATCCTAACAGCTTCAAGTCTTGCTATAGGAGCAAAGACATTTGTGTAGTCAATCCATTCTTCTTGTGTGTATCCTTGAACAACCAGTCTTGTCTTGTTCTTGATGACAAGTCCTCTATCATCCTTCTTGTTCCTAAATACCCATTTGGTACCTATGGTAACCTTCCCTTGAGGAAGGGGACATAGATTCCAAACCTTCTATCTTTTGAATTGAAGCAGCTCCTCGTTTATTGCTTCAACCCAACTTCCAACTTCAAAGTCTCTTCAATCTTCTTAGGCTCTACTTGGGACAAGAAACAAGAGCGAAGACAAACATTTTAATTATGGGTTTGTCCTCTTGTTCTCACCCCATTCTCAACATCTCCAATGATGTTTATGGTGGGATGGGACTTATGAATTATCAGCTGAGGAATCAAAGCAAGTTGTTTGGACAGATCTATATTGGTGAAATTCAGATTTGGTACTTGAGAGTCATCCACCTCATCAACACACTTATCAAGACTAACTTGATCCAATGAGTGTGTTACATCATTGATATTGTCTTCTGTTAGGTCTAGATCTTTTGAATAGGTTTAGATGATTTGTAATCTCTTGTAATGAACATCTGTAATTATTTATCACTATGTTATGCAAGATATATATGTTAACCCAAACATTATTTGTGTTGATTTTATGTAATTGCAGGAAACATCATACTTGGTCAATTTGGAAAATTGACCAAGTGCAAGAACTATATGCGGATGAACAACTTTGTTCTTCCGTAGATGTTCTACGGAGCATAAATGAATAAGTCAATGTGCATCAATGGATCTTCTGCGGAAGCACAATCACATCTACTGAAGAACAAGTTCAGAGATCAAGTTGCTGCTGCTGTGGAAGAAGAAAGTTTGCTCCTAAGGAAGATGTTCAAGAACAAAGAACCAACTCCTATGGAAGTTCAACTCCTACGGAAGTTCAACTCCTACGGAAGAACAAAATACTTGTATGATCTCATATCATCAAGTACTCAACACAAAGTCAACAAGTCAATCTGTCAGAAGCGAATATTCCACGTCACATCAAGAATATCTTTGTAATTTTTAAAGTGAATCCCTCTGCCTATAAATATTAGGCATGGGTGCACTCATTTATAAAGAGATTGAGAGATGTCGATACACAAATAGAGATTCATGTATTCATAGAAATGATATCGATCGATCAATCGATCAATATAGCAACATAGCAATCACAAGAACACGAAGAACATCATAGGAGATTTTCATATCATCCAAGCATCAATATCAATTGTAATCAATTCATTGTCAATGAAAATCAATTGAAACAATATTTTTGTTGCATTATTTTATTCTGTTTTCAATTTGTTTCACCTATTCTTCGTCGATTTCAATTTCATAAACAATTAATTAAACAACAAGTATTGACAATTCCACGATCTTTATTTGCGAAATCAAACTGATAATTCCTGTTTCGATCCTTGGATTCACAGGTGGTATCAGAGCCTCGTGCTCATTGATCTATCAGTTGATTATTTTAATTGGTTGTTTGTTTCAATAAATCATCAAAACCTTGTTATGTCGATCATTAATCACTATTCCATTACTCGATTAATTTCGATTTGCATCAGAATCGCTTACGATTCGTGGATTTGTGTTATTGTGCGATATCCCAAGGCTGTTCAAACAAGTTTGAACAAAACCCATCATCATCTAACATCTTAATTTCAAATTATCTGATAATATATTGAGCGATTTGACTAATTTTGACCACAACTTCTTATGTAATTAAGAGTGTGTTATTAATTAGTCCATTCTCAATAGAATTCATTAATTCAAAGGGATTTTTGTCGTAGTTGATTTGAATATCAATATTATTAGTGATTTGTTATTGTTGTGTTAGTGTGTTTGCATTGTCTATTCGCATTCATAGGATATTAGATCAATTGATAATTTTGATAATTAACAAAGTTAATTAAAATGAGCAATTCAACGGTTGGAGCATATCAGCCTCCAAAGTTGGAGAACAAATCTGATTTTAAAATATAAAAAATCTGATTCAGGCACCACGTAAAGTGTATACAGATTCTAACTTATGGGTGTTCATTACTGAAGGTCCTTACATTCCACCTGCTTTAGGACCTGATTATAATGACAACAATCAGCCATAAGTTTGAAAAATCTGTCTCCTGATGATGCCAAGAAAGTCAAAATCAACATTAAGGCCTATAGTATGCTTACTATGGCTTTACCTAAAGACCTCTTGATCAGATGTGAAGCATACAAAACAACCAACTCATTATGGAAAATTCTTCACACTTTGTGTGAAGGAAGTGATGAGATCAGAAGCATCAGGAAGAATACTCTTTGTTCACAGTATGAGACTTTTCATCATATTATGGGTGAATCTGTTCCTCAACAACTCCACAAATTTATGCAACATGTTACTGAGATGAACATTCTTGAGTTGAAGTACAGTAATGAGGAACTGAACAAAAAGATGCTGCATACTTTGCCAGAGAGGTGGACTCAAACTGTGTCTATGTTCAAGAATACTCTTGATCTAAAGGCAATTGGGTTAGACACTTTGGTTGCAAAGGTGAAAGCTTTGGAGTTAGATTAGACAACCAGAAACAAGAGTGTAAAAGAACTAATAGTACCATATCAATTCAAAGAAACAAAGGGTGCTGGAAGTCCATTCATCTCCAATGGTGATGATGAAAGCTCTTGTGTTGAGAGTGATAATGAAGAGGAAACTGGTTTCTATGCTGCAAAGTCCTCTAAATTAAACTCTCAAAACACTTCAAACAGGAAAGCAAAAGGGAAATCTGATGATTTGAAAAGTCCAGCAGCAAAGGGATCATCAACCAACAAAAGCAATATCCAATCTGAACCAATTACTGTGGTTCTAGAATCAGAAGAATAGAAAGCAGCCTTTGCAGCCTTCAGTTCAAGCTTTCAAGCTTACTTGGGTAGCACCTTGACTCCTGCCCAAATCTGTCAACAAGACCTTGAAGAACTTCATCCTAATGAAGTAGAGGAAATGGATCAGCAATGGCAAATGGCCATGATTGCATATAGAGCCAAGATGTATATGAGAAGGAACAAGGGACTATCTATTGCAGGAAGAACAACTAAAATTGGTGTTGACAAATCAATAGTGAGGTGTTACAAATGCATTTTTTATGGTCACTTTTCAAAGGAATGGAACAGCAATCAACAATCAACAACAGACACAAGACAAGCAAATCAGAGAAGCTTCAAGCAACCTCAGCTAACAATCTCATCCCCACCAACCACAAGCTCTTCTGTAGGTACCAATAACACTAAAGAAACGGGTTTGATTATTTTGCAAGATGGTACTTGTGACTGGAGCATGTATGAGAAGGAAGTGTAGAAGGAAAATCAAGCACTGATGGCAAACATGGAGAACAAAATTCCACCCAAGGCCACAGAGGTAAGGGATAGACTATGTTCACCTGTTTGTGTTGAAGAGGTTGAAAGATACAGAGTCATGCTCAATAATTGGCTGATAAAGTCAAAAAAACAATGATTTTAAATGAATCTCATTTGAGAGAACATAAATTATATCAGGTCAAAATCACCTCCTTACAAAAGGATTTGGATAAACTTGTATCTGAGAATTATAATTTAAAAGCACAAGTTGAGCAGCTGACAACCTTTTTAACAAAATCAATGTCTGATCATGCATCTACTGAAGTGAAACTTCAGAAGTTTCAATTATCATCTCAGCAATAAGAAAAACTCTTGAACTCTCATATTGAATCAAAGAACAAGTATGGATTGGATTTTAATGTTGTTGCACCTCCTATAAATGATAACTACACCACTTTACCTGAGTCAATGACAAACAGTCTATCAAACCATTTTGTATCAAGTACCAAAATTGAACCAGAAATTAAAACTAATAATTTGGTAAATGGTGATGATACTGAGATGAGTGAAACTGAGATTGGGTCATCTGAATCAGAATGTTTAAAACAAACTAATTTAGAATTTGACTTTGATGAGTGTGATGACTTGAATGAATTTGAAGAGCCTAATGCTGGGTTGGGTAAGGGAAAGAATGTGGTAATTGAACCTTTAATCCCCAAAGTTCTTGATGAGATCAAGTTGCCTTATCCCCTAAAACAAAGAAATTTGTTGAAGACCATCTATACCAGAATTAGTCAGCTGAATGAAAGGATTTAGGAGCTCAACAAAAGGCAAAAACATCAGTCATCAAAAAGAACTACGAAAGAAAAGAAAATCACTTCCGCAAAACACCTGCAGAAGAAAAAGGTTGATTTAGAACCATCCGTAGAAAAGCAAAGGAAGAAAACTGTTCTTACAAAACATTCAACTCCCTTAGAAAAACTACAAAAGCAACAATCATCTACTTCCATAGAAGATCTACGGAAGAAGAAATCATCTGCGGAATCACCGAGTGACAACAAAGTCAAGAAACAACAGAGAATGGTGAATCCTCAGAAACAAGAACCATTTGACATCATGTCAGGAAAAGGTAAAGACTCATCAGCTGCAAAGTTTGAAAAAGAATTGAGGCAGCAGAAGGCTGCAAATATGAAGTAGCAGAAAAAGACAGTAGTGGAGTCTGACAGTGAAGCTGAAGAAAAGTACTGCAAATGGTGTGATATGCACAACCACAATACAGAAGATTGTTAGCTATTGCTCCATATGCAATATGAATAATCATATGACTTCTGACTGTTACTTCAACAAACACTATGCCATCTGCAATAAAAACAATCATTCTACACAAGAATGCTTCTTCAACAAAAAGAACAAATCAAAGATTCCAAAGAAGAAAAAAGCTAAGAATGTTGAATCAGATTCATAATCTTCTAAGAATGATGAATCAAAGGTCTCAAAGCAAAAGTAGCAGCAACTAAAGCAGAAGATCTCAAAGATAAAGAAACCAACATCAGCTGATGATAAATCAAAGAAGAAGGAGAAGCAACAATCTCAAAGCAATACTCCTCACAAGAAGGTAGTGTTGCAGGAAGATGAAGCCTTCTTTGATCATTTTGAAAAAGGTAATCATGTACCTCAATCAAAGACAAAAGATGCAGAAACCTTTTCAAGTCAAGTATCAAGATCAAGTTTAAAGTAAAAGGCACTGAAAGAAGAGGTGATAGAGAAAGTGATCATGAATCAAGATCAAAGTACTTCAAGTTCATCTTCAACAGAATCATCCACACCCCAAACAGAACATAATGAATCAATTGAGTATAAAAACAATCTTGAGACATCTAGGCTCATTCATGATAGAGTAACAATCCTAGATAACAATGGCAAGCCCAAGACCATCAAGGCTTGGGCTCCACTTTCTAATTGATTTCATTATTTGTGCAAGAACATCCATGGAGGACTGACAACAAGTGGTATGTTAACAGTGGTTGTTCCAGGCATATGACAGGAAACTGTTCTCTCCTCCATGATTTCAAACATAAAAATGCCTCATATATGGCATTTGGTGGAGATAAGAAGGGAGGTAAAATTGTTGGTGAAGGAATGGTAACAAATGGTGTACTCAAATTTGAGAAAGTAAACTTCTGTGAAAATTTGCAATTCAACTTGTTAAGTGTATCTCAAATTTGTGATCAAAATTATACCACTTTATTTGATAACACTTATTGTTACATTCTTAAGCTAGGTTTTTAAATTCCAGCAGACTGGATCCTTCTTAAAGCCCCAAGAAAAGGCAACACATATGTTTTGGACATGAATAACACCTCTCTAACAAGCAATGAAACTTGCCTGATTTCTAAGTCATCAGAAGATGAAGCTCAACTGTGGCATAGAAGAATGGTTCATTCAAACATGAAGAACATGAACAAGTTGGTCAAAAATGACTTAGTCATTGGCCTTCCTAAGAAAGAATTTTACTATTCTAATCATTGTTTATCATGTTATAAAGGAAAACAACATAGGGTGTCACATAAGTCCAAAACAATTAACACAAACATAACACCACTCAAAATGCTTCACATGGTTCTTTTTGGTCCAACCAATGTGTTAAGCATTGGTAAAAGGCAATATTGTTTGGTGATTGTTGATGATTTCACTAGATTCATATGGGTCTTTTTCTTAAAACATAAAAGAGAAACATCAGAAACAGCAATGGAGTTTATCACTAAGATTGAAAATCAACTTGATTTAAAGATCAAAATCTTAAGAAGTGATAATGGATATAAATTTGTTAATCATGTTTTAGATTCCTTTTGTAGGGACAAAGGCATAGCCAGAAAATTCAGTGCACCAAGAACTCCATAACAAAATGGAGTTGTTGAAAGAAGAAACAGGACTCTAATTGAAGCAGCAAGAACAACGCTAGCTGATTCATAGTTGCCTATCACATTTTGGGCAGAAGCAGTGAACACAACATGCAATGTTCAAAATAGAACATTAATTGTCAAAGAACATAATAAAACACCTTATGAACTTTTGTTTAAAATAAAACCTTTTATAGGCTATCTTAGAGCTTTTGGGTGTCACGTGTCTATTTTAAACACCAAAAATCAATTAGGAAAGTTTGATGAAAAAGCTTATGATGGATTCTTTGTTGGTTACTCATCAACATCTAAATCATATAGGGTCTACATTCCACATCACAACATTATGGAGGAAACACCTAATGTATCATTTGATGAATCCTTATTTCCAAAATCAGTAAAAGGATCATCTTGGTTGTTTGATATAGATGCATTAACAAATTGATTTAGCTCTGGTTATTTGAATGTTGCAGGTCCTACGGATACATATTATCCTTATGTACCTCTAAGTTTGAGTGAAGTGCCACTGACTACTGATCCTCTAAGATTATTTCATTCATACACTTCAAGTGTTGCTGATCCAGGCCCTTCATCTCAAACAAGCAATGACAATTTTGGTGGAAATGGAAATTCAACTTCAGAAGAGGTAACTAACATATCAGCAGAAGTTAACAATGCATCCGCAGAAGTTAACAATGCATCTGCAGAAGTTCCTTCTACATCCGTAGATGTTCCTACTTCCGGAGATGATTCTTTTCCTTCATCTGAAGTTCCGAATTTATCAGAAAACATTCCAACAACATTCACATCTGTAGATCAACAAACTACAACATCCGTAGTTGTTCCTATAACTGATGTGGAAGTTATACCTACATCAGCGAAAACATAAAATCATGAAGATGGATTTCATTCCGCATCAGAAGACCAAAATAATAAGAATTTTGACCACTTTGTTGATTCCCCATCTCAGCTGGATCCATCTCCATGAACCAACATCACCAACTTAGAATCATTCATTCCAGTTGAATCAATACCAACAACAAGAATTCATAAGTATCATCCAATAGAAAACATTATTGGTGATCTTAATGAAAGAACCATAAGAAGTCAAGGGGGAGCTGCCTATATTTTTATGTTCTCCTGTTTTCTTTCACAAGTAGTTCCACCTAACATAACTGCAGCATTAAAAGACAACAGATGGATTGAAGCTATGCAAGAAGAGCTTCAGCTATTCAGAAAGCAAAAAGTTTGGAATCTAGTTGATCTTCCTGAAGGCCAATATCCAATTGTACAAGGTGGCTTTTCAAGAACAAACTAGATGACAGAGGTATCATCATCAAAAACAAAGCAAGGCTGATAGCATAAGGCTATACTCAAGAAGAAGGGATAGACTATGATGAAGTCTTTGCCCCAGTTGCAAGGATTGAAGCCATTAGAGTCTTTCTAGCCTATGCTTCACATAAGAAGTTCACAGTTTACCAAATAGATGTAAAATGTGTCTTCTTATATGGTAAAATTGATGAAGAAGTCTATGTTACCCAACCACTAGGCTTTGAAGATCCTGATTACCCAGACAGGGTATACAAGCTTGACAAAGCTTTGTATGGTCTTCATCAGGCACCAAGAAAGTGGTATGGAACATTGTTATCTTTCTTGCTCAAGCATGGTTACAAAAGGGGAATAATTGACCAGACTCTCTTCATCAAATATGAACATCAAGACCTCTTGGTTGTCCAAATCTATGTGGATGATATCATATTTGGGTCAACAAACAAAAGTTTATGTCAAGACTTTGAATCTTTGATGAAATCTGAGTTTCAAATGAGTTCCATGGGAGAATTAACATTCTTCCTTGGTTTGCAAGTTCATCAAAAATCAGATGGCATTTTCATCAATCAGGAAAAGTATGTGAATCAAATCTTGAAGAAGTACAACCTAGCTAAGTCTTCTTCATGCAAAACACTAGCATCAATAATAGATAAGATTGTACCTGATCCTAAAGGGAAGTCAGTTGATCAAAGATTATATAGATCTATGTTAGGATCATTAATGTACTTAACTGCAGCAGATTTGACATAATGTTTGCTATGTGTGTTTGTGCTAGGTACCAATCAGACCCCAAGGAGTCACATATGAATGCAGTGAAGAGGATTTTTTTAGATACGTCAAAGGGAAGCCAGCTCTTGGGCTTTGGTATCCAAAAGAATGAGATTTCAACCTCTACTCATATTCTGATAGTGACTTTAGAGGCTGCAACAATAACAGAAAATCAAAAACTGGTGGTTGTCAATTTATAGGACCAAGACTAGTTTCTTGGCAGTGCAAAAAGCAAACAAATGTTTCAGTATCCACAGCTAAGGCTGAGTACAGAGCTGCTTTAGCTGGTTGATCTCAAACTTTTTGGTGGCAAAACCAATTACTTGATTATGGTTACAATTTTCTTCAAACACCAATTCACATAGATAACTCAGCTGCTATGTTCATCACTGTTAATCCAGTGCAACATAGTAAAACAAAATATATTGAAATCAGATACCATTTTTTAAAAGACTGCTCAGAAAAAGGTTTAATCAAATTGATCAAAGTGGATACAACAAATCAGCTTGCTAATTTATTTACTAAAGTCTTTGATTTAGTTAGATTAAATTTTTTGATTGAGTCTTTAGGCATGATCAACTTAGATTAGTCTTCATCACAAAGAAAAGCATGTACTGTCTGTCAAATTCATTATATGAAAAAAAACCAAAAACATATATAAAACATATAAAAATCCAAAAACATTCTCTTGTTAATATGTTTTCTTGTAAAAGTAGTTCATATTTTGGGAAATGATAGTACACTATGCCTTGCTTGCTTTCCTGAATTTTATCACACAATAAAGACTGATCAGATTTGATTTGATATTTGAGTAGGTTCAGCTTGAGTGGAAAATATAAAAGTTCATGCATAACATAATGCCAAGGTGACTAATTGTGGACAATTCCATTTTGAGAAACAAGCAAGTAAGTCTTATCCTGCTATGATCAACTTACTCACCTAAGCACACTATGTTGTGAAACTTTATAACCTCTATCTTTACACATCATGAACCCTTTGTTTTGTGTAAACAAAGACCTGGGTTCATAGACACCTCTGTTTTACGTAAGTAAAGACCTGGTGTCCTGATGTTGATCATCTAGAAGTTCCAAAAAGGAACATCTCTAAAAGAATCCAATGTGATCAACTGTATATTAATTCAGAGCATCAAAAATCATATCAGCATTAATAAGATTTCAAAGAAATATTAAGATAGCGCTTATAACTTAAAGAACATAGTTTTAAGTGTGAAAAAGTGATAAATTGACTCATAAATGGAGGACAAACTCTAATGTGACTTGAATGTGGAGCCCATATTTTTCTATCTTTAATCAGTACCAAAACATGATAAACAGCATGACAAGTTGAAACTATACTCTTGCTTGAATTTTTGTGGATCATAATACTTGCAATCAGCACTAGATCTATATCTACTATCATCAAACAAAACTGTTTCAGGAAGTTCGTTAGTGTCAAAGTATGATCCCATTGTTTGATGTAAATACTTGTAAATATATTTAAGTTTCTGTCTATAAACAAAAATAGAAAAAGATTTTGTTTTTGTTCTTTTATTTGCTAATAAGATTGACAGATAACTGATTTTCATGCTATTCTCTTTATAAATTTCTGATAAATACATACTTTCGTGATTAATCACAAATTTAGGAGGAGTAGTCATCAGCATGAAAACTAGGTTTAACTCTTTTAACTGAAGAAAATTGGGACTTGAGCACTAACTTGGCTGCAGGATATTTGAAGTTTTTAACTAAATCAATCTTGCACATTTGCCATGAAGCAGAGTCAACAAGGTCCGACAACAAACAACAAATGATCTAACAACATGATGTTAAGATCATACAGCAAAAAGAACAAAATTGAATTTTTGTAGATTGGTACCCTACAGATAAAACAGCAAAACCATAACAATTTTTGCCTTCCGTAGATGTTCTGCGAAAGAATTAATTTAACGATAAAACAGCAAAAACAAGTTTTGCCTTTCGGAGATGTTCTACGGAAGAATTAACCTGTTGATACGGATAAACAGAAAAGTTTGTCTTCCGTGATGTTTCGCGGAAGAATTATTTGTGGATAACCACGGAAGGGTAATGAGGATTAAGGGTCCCAGAACATTAAATAAAAAGATTTAAATTATCCAAGGGTGTATAAATGATAACCTTGGCAGTTCTTATTTTCATTCACTTTTTCAGACAATTTTCTGACCAAGAAAAAAGCTCTCAACCCAAAAACCCCTTTCTCTGCCAACGTTCGTTCAAAATTTTCAAATCCACACTAAAATCACCCCTATTTTCATAACAACATTATCAAAATGGCTAATAGATTCTCAAAAGATCATAATATTGGTGCCTTTCTTAATCCAGATGATTCAGTATCCGAGGGATGTAGGGATATAAACAACTACTTGAGAAGATCAAGAATATTCTATGCATTATCTGCGGATCCAATCATCTATCAATCACATATGATAGATTTTTGGAATACAGCAAGGATTGAGGAAGAGAATGATGGAAGGGTGATCTTCACCACAATTGGAAGTGAAGGGTTAAGGGTGGATGAACAAACTATCAGAAGGGTATTTCAGTCTGGTGAACAAGAAGAGGGTCACCCAGATGTGTTCGATCATGAATATATTCAAAGAATATTTCATATGATGGGATATGATGGAGACTATAGAATATAAGGGTGCAAAAAGAAGACAAGATGTACATGTTTCCTAGATTTATTCAGCTGATCATCAATAATACACTGCACAACATTGAAAGAGAAGGTAGAGTCTTTGTTCAAGCTCATCTTGGAAGATCTGTGCTAAACAAGATAAGTGGACAATACCAAGGAGGAGAAATAGAGATGTTTGCTCATGTCACTGATGAGAATGCAAACATTCCCCAAGAACTTCTATACCTTGATCAACAACAACAACAAACACCACCAGCTGAATCACCTGATCCACCACAACAATATCCCCATCCTCTATCACCAACAACCCTGACCAACCAACTACAAACACCACCTTTTCACATCCATTCACCTCCCAGTGAACACTCCCAACCCTTTTCTCCTACACACTCCCACTCATCAATGAATACTGCTGAAACTGAAGTATTCTCACTTGATGACATACCACAATCACCACCACATCTATCACCATAACAAGAACCACACTTTCCACCACCAACACCTGTGATAGACTTATCAGAAACACCACCAGCTCAACTGAACTCACCATCCAGTGAGCATACCCAACCTTTCTCACCTTCCCAATCTCAATCATCATTAAACATTGCTGCCATAAAACCTATCTCACCCATTCTCAATCAAACACCTTCTCATCCAACAACACAACCAACTTCCTCACCCCCATCTGCTAAACCAACCTCACCTACTGAAAGCCCAACTCTCACTGAAAAAGTGAATATTGATGATGATGAGTCTGATGAAGTTATGGATGGTGCCACAGAAGAAAAATGTCTAGAAGTTGAGAGGGAGAATGAACAAGAGGTTGAACAAATAGATGAGAGTGATATTCACTTTGTTGACATCACTACTTATGATGAAAATGATATAAGAGAGGAGGAGATAAATATGAGCAAACCTTTTCTTGTTGCTAAATACAACAATCTCATCATCAAAACTAATAAAAAACTGGAGAAATTGAGAAAACTCAAAAGGGAGATGAAAAAGAAAGATGAAACTATTACATCTCTAGAAGTAACAATCAAGAAGCTAAGAGAAGATAATCAAACCAGCAATGCAGTGATTGATAAAATGGATCAGTTTGCAACTGAGTCCTGCGAATTTGTTGAGAAAGAGAAACAAGAGAAGGAGAAAGTAATGGTTGAGCTAAATAATGCACTAAAAACTATCTCTGAGCAGTTGGATCTGCTAAAAGCTAAAGATGAAAAGATAGAAGTCTTAAAGAAGAAGGTGACTGAAAAGAAAGTGATTATTCATAAAGAACAAATCAAAGAAACTACTGACATTCCCCTGTTGAAAGCAAAAGAGCCAACAATCAAATACAACAGGAAAAGAAAGTATTTGGGAAGAACTGAAGATGAAGCTACTATAATTGAGAATACCCCAAAGAAATCAAAAGACATGTCTTCTGAGCACACTCCGTCAGCTGAGCTTTCAACTCTCAAACCAATTGAACATATTGAAGAAGAAAGTGATGCTGAGTGGGTAGATTTAACAAAAGATGAGACTCATAAGTCTGATTAAGAAGCAAGGGAATATGACTTGTTATCTACTGATGACATCTTTGAGGAAAGAGCACAATCATCTATGTTCATGGATTTAATCAATAATGGCTTTCCATATGACATGGTAGAAAAGATGAACATGAATAAGATGATACAAGTTCTGAAGAAGTTTGATGCTGCTAGATTAATGCTTCCAGTATGCAACTATGAAACCTTCACAAAGTACAAAGCAATTGAGAAGATAAAGAATGATTTGGGTCACTGTGAAATCAAACAGCTTACCAAGTACAATATGATTTGTTGGCTGCAAAGTCATAATTATGGGTCAAATGAACTGAAGGGAAGAATAATGGGTGAGCTAAGAGCAATGATGGATTATGTGATGAAGGTTGAACTAGAAACTAGAGTAAGATTCAGAACTGGAGCACCCAATTCAGCTTTCAAACAATCAAAACAATCTCCTGCTGAGCCAATAGTAGTCGAAATAAAAGATATGCACAAAGGAAAAGAGAAACTGATCAGGGAGCCAAGGGATGTAATCCCCAACAAAATTTGGCCCCTAGGAACACAAGTGAGGGAAATAACAGAACAGAAAACAACTCAGATTCAACTGTTTGATCAGATGACAATACCAAGAACAGCAGCAAACAACAAGATTATAGCTTGGAAGTTTGATCAAGAGTGGGATTGTGCTACAATTAAAAGGGCATCTGGGATGGTTCAATACTTTCCATGGATGGAGACCCTTCTTACACTCCCAAATGCAAACCTTTCTACTTTACAAAATAGCCCAAGGGAAAGAGATTTTTTTGTTTTGATTGCAAAACTAAGAAACAAGTTTAAGGGAGATGTGCTGAAAGAAGCCAAAAGAGAGGATGCAAAACACAAAAGAAGAAAACAAAGACAGAAAAGATCTAATTCCAGTTCTTCAAAACTTGTTGATGATGAATTTCTAAGGAGAATTAGATATGCAGACAAGGCTGATGCATCAATCAAAACTATTTAAGGAAATTAGTACTCATATCCCATCACTGAATGGGGATATGTAGAAAGAACAAAAGAGTTGGTGCTACAAAGAAAATGACCCATGCAAGAAAGCATCAAGCATAAGATTATATGATCCATTGGAGATTAAACTGCTACATCCAAGCTACACATCTTATCTGCATGATAAGTATTTCCTAAAGTTGAATGATAAAAATGCTCAAAGTGACATATGCTTATATGTGCACATCATTCAATTCATAGACAAGCTGCATGCCAAAGCACACAAGAGAAGAAGATTTGAGGCTGGTTAGCTTATGGGATTTGAAATCCCATCAATCACTGAGCTTAGAATGTCAGAGCAAGATGAGTTGGTAGTGGTGTCTCAAAACAGTATAGTGGCAACACTAACCACAGAAGAAGACATTCTTGGGTTGAATTTTAAAACATTAAAGAAAATGGGAAAAATGAAGATCAAGTATCCATACCAAGACCAAAAGGATGTTGTTGGATATTTCAACACAAAGATTTTGGCCAGAGTTCAAGAGCTGAACAGATGATTACAAGATTCTAAACCTAAGGGGGAGTATTGTTAGGTCTAGATCTTTTCTATAGGTTTAGATGATTTGTAATCTCTTGTAATGAACATCTGTAATTCTTTATCATTATATAATGCAAGATATATATGTTAACCCAAACATTATTTTGTGTTGATTTTATGTAATTGCAGGAAACATCATACTTGGTCAGTTTGGAAAATTGACCAAGTGCAAGAACTATCTGCAGATGAACAAGTTTGGTCTTCCATAGATGTTCTACGGAGCATAAATGAACAAGTCAATATGCATAAGTGGATCTTCTGCAGAAGCACAATCACATCTACTGAAGAACAAGTTCAGAGATCAAGTTGCTGCTGCTGTAGAAGAAGAAAGATTGCTACTGAGGATGATGTTCAAGAACAAAGAACCAACTCCTATGGAAGTTCAACTCCTATGGAAGAACAAAATACTTGTATGATCTCATATCATCAAGTACTCAACACAAAGTCAACAGGTCAATCTGTTAGAAGCGAATATTTCACGTCACATCAAGAATATCTTTGTAATTTTTAAAGTGAATCCCTCTGCCTATAAATATAAGGCATGGGTGCACTCATTTAGAGAGAGATTAAGAGATATCGATACACAAATAGAGATTCATATATTCATAGAAATGATATCGATCGATCAATCGATCAATATAGCAACATAGCAATCACAAGAACACGAAGAACATCATAGGAGATTATCATGTGATCCAAGCATCAATATCAATTGTAATCGGTTCATTGTCAATGAAAATCAATTGAAATAATCTTTTTGTTGCATTATTTTATTCTGTTTTCAATTTGTTTCATCTGTTCTTCGTCGATTTCAATTTCATAAAAAAATTAATTAAACAACAAGTATTGATAATTCTGCGATCTTTATTTGCTAAATCACACTGATAATTCTTGTTTCGATCCTTGGATTCACATCTTCTATGGAGTGGTTATCAGTATCAAGGAATTCTTGATCACTATCACCACCTCCATCTCCTCCTACATTGAAAATTCCTTCATCCGAGTTCTGTGCTTCTATGCTAGAATTTACAGGCACTTTAGATGTATTAGCTGAAGAATTTGTTATGGTTGTGCTGATAGGATTTCCAACTGCATGGCTAGTTACCACTGGAGTTGAAGTAGTTTGAAAACTTGGTCTTCTCAGCTTAAATCTTGGATCAGAATCTCCTATTGCTGAGGTACCTGTAGATCCTGAAACATCTTCACAAGATTTGTTAAAATAGTTGGTAACTAAATCAAGATCAAACAGCTAATCATGACCAGAACCTTTCACACCGGGAGTGTGCTTATTGAAGGTTACATTGGTTAAATCCTCAGCTACTTTGGTTCTGAGATTGTATATTCTAGAAGCCTTAGTTTGGGAAGAGTATCCAATGAAATGTCCATCATCTGATTTCTTAGCATATTTGGCTATTTGATCCTTGGTATTCAAGATGGTGCATGGACATCCAAATAATCTGAGAAGACCAATGAAAGGTTTCTTTTTATGCCACAGTTCATAAGGAGTCTTGTCATGAGTCTTTACCACTAAAACTCTATTCTGCATATAGCAGGCAATGTTGACAGCCTCTACCCACAAGGTGATGGGCAGTTTAGAGTTAGACAACATGATTCTTATAGCTTTAATAAGTGTCTTGTTTCTCCTCTCAGCAACATCATTTTGCTGAGGAGTCCTGGGAGCACTATTTTGTCTTAAAATACCCTTTTCATCACAAAATATATCAAGGATTTGGTTTTTGAATTCGGTTCCTTGATCACATCTTATTATCTTGACCTTGTGATGACATTGATTCTCAATTCTCAAAATGAAGCTCTTCAAGATCTTAGGAGTCTCATCATTAATCATAAGAAAGAAGACCCAAGTGTATCTTGTAAAGTCATCTGTGATCACCAAGAAATAAGAGGTCCTTACTAAACTCATAACACTGGTGGGACCAACGAGATCCATATGTAATAAGTGTAGGGGTGTAGTGATGGAGTTCATTTCCTTTGGCTTGTGAGATACCTTCTGTTGCTTCCTTTCAGGCATGCAACACAATGATCATCACTTGTAAACTCTTTCTTTGGCATTCCAGTTACTAAGTCATTCTTAATTAGTTTATTTATGTTCTTAAAGTTTACTTGGCACATTATTTTATTCCAGAGGAAAGACTCATCACTATTTGCTTTAGATAGAAAGCAAGAAACTTCTCTTGAAGGTGATGTTTCCTGCAAATCCATCTTGTACATATTCCCTTTCCTAGGGGCTTTAAGCAAGATATGCTCTTGAGGAATGACCAAAGATATGCTCTTGAGGAATGACCACCCAGAGCTTGAGAATAATGCACTCATGCTCAGTAAAGAGCATGTTGTGACTCTGATCACAAAATTAGGATACACTCAAAAGATTATACCCAAGCTCCTTAACAAAATTTACCTTTTTATGTTGACCTTACCATTTGTGACTTTGCCCCTTCCAGTAATGTAACCACCAGATTCTCCTCCAAAAGAAAGTGGCCTCCATTAATTTTCTCAAGATTTTGAAGCAAAGAGCTATTACCTGTCATGTGCCTGGAACAGCCACTGTCAATGAGCCATACATTCCTTTTGGTCTTTAGCTGTTCCTGCATATAAAGAGATGGTTAGTTACATTTGAAAACCCAAGTCTTATTAGTCTTTGGCTTGTCAAAGTGAATAGAAGATAATGCAATAGTGATTGATCCTATATGCAAGTTCGGAGGATCATTTGCTATTGGATGAAGATCTGTCAATCACACGGCCTTCCTTCATCTTCCACACCATCTTTGGAAGACTAAAATTAGCCTTCAACACTTCAGAAGTTTTGATGACTTCGAAAGTTTGGAGACTGGACCTTCGGAAGCATTTGCATCCACTGCAGCAGACTTCAGTACTTCAGAAGCATTCCTTTCTTCCGAGACCAAAATTTCTTCCAAAGGTAAGTTTTCACTTATCTTCTTCTTTACCTTGGAGCTTCCAAAAGGAAGAGATTATCCTTTCGAAGTTGTCTTCTTCTTCTTCTTCTTAGAGGTTTTCTTCTTGTTCATGTGGATTACATTTAGGATTGTAGATGGAATCCTTGGCAAAGTGAGAAGTACCGCCACACATGATGCATTCAGTTGGCATGCTTCTGAGAATCTTATTTTGAGTGGGATGCTGAGCCTGATCACTTTCTACTTCCTTCTTCATCTTTTTAGATGATGCAGTAGGCCTTTTGGGATGAGGCTTGCCCTTGAAACTGGATGGTTCAAGCTGTACAGCAGTGGTGCATATTTTATCAGCCTTCTTCTCTAAATCAAGATGATTTGGACATGAAGTAGGACTCCTGGTACTAGAGTCCATAGTTGAGTCTTTAGTCTTTACCATTTTAAATCCAGCAGAGATGAAAACCTGCTTTTGCTTGGAGTTGAATGTGGTCTTGATCTCTTGGGCTTTCTTGGACTTTCTTTTGACTACCCTGATCAAGTTCTTCCTTACAGACTTGGTCATCCTTGATTCTTTCTTCTCTCTAGGAGAATAGTGTCCCTTTTTAGGATAACCCTTGTCACTCATCTCAGGTTTATCCTTCACTATCTCCTTTTTATCTTCATCATCTTCTTGAATTGGATCTATGAAGGACAGCTCATCTTGACAAGTTCCACACCTTGGAGGTCTTACAGATAACAATTTGTGTGGAGGAGCTATCTCGCTTGAACCCAATCCTTTCCTGTTCTGATAAAAAATCATTGCATGCATGGATGAAGATATTATGTTCTTGAAGGTTTTCTCTTCAAAAACACATTTCTCTGTCTTAGCTTTGCTGATCACAAGCTTAGATTGGCACTCAGTTAACTTAGTAATGAGATCCTTAATTTGAGTCCTGTAATTTGTGTGCCCATGCTTAAGAGTTGAAATAGTTTTCTCTAAATCTTCTATTTTAAGTTTATAATCATTTTCAGCTCTTTTGAAATTAGCTTTTAAAATATTCAAGGACTCAAGATCATATCTCACTTCCAAGTTATAGGACCTATACATGTTAACTTTAACAATGCATTCAGGAGTACAAAGATGTTCCAATACCTTTGCTTCTTCATGATCAGCCATCAGTGCTTGGTTTGGAGAAGCATCCTCTACCTGAAAGCTCCAATCAAATCCTCCATCTTCAACAGCCATAGTAGCATGTTGTTTTGGTTGGCTTGGCTTCTCAGTTCTTAGAGCTGCATCAGTGTAATTTGGTCTGGATTGTGCTTGGCCACTATTTGTCCTTGGTGCCTTGCACTCTCTAGCAAAGTATCCCATTTGGTTATAGTTGTAACACTTCACCTTGTTTTTATCCAGGCCAAACTTTCCACTGGCCATATTGCTGGGAAAGTTTCTCTCTGTCCTCTTGTAGAACATCTTGGCTCTGTGAGTGAGAAAAGCCATCAGTTGAACTATCTCCATGTACTCCAAATCATCTAGATGGATACAATCCAAGTCTTTAAGAGTAAAAAGAAAGTTTCCACAACTTTCATCAGTAGACACAAAGGCTTGTGTAGAGCTTGTCTCTTGGAATGGGCTTCCTTGGATGTAGCTCTCCCTTGGTATCTCAGGGAAGGTGATGAAAGGACCCTTTTGTGAGTTTTCAAGAAAGCATATGAGATGATGTTGTGGTTCTATGTTGACCCTTTCAACCACATGAAGGGCTAAACTCAGCTGATTGTTGGAGGAGCTGTTTGATGGATTTTGAAGGTTCAACTCCATCTGGTAACCACTAAGAATACCATACAGCTCTATGAGAGTAAGAGTAGAGAGGTTCTCAGTTTTCTTGATGGCCACACATTAGTAGGTCCATTGTCTGGGAAGAGAGAACATGGACTTTCTCACTATTTCTTTATTCTCAAGTTTTACTCTAACATGCATTAGAGTGTCCATAATCTCAACATACCTGAAGTATTGTTGAGTCATTCTTTCACCCGTCTTGTAGGTGAAGTTCTCAAACTGCTACTTCATTATATCTTTCTTGTTCTCCTCGACTACCTCAGACCCCTCATACATGAGCTTCGGTGCATCCTAGAGCTGCTTAGCAGTTTTGCACTTCTTGAAGCCTCTGTATATGGAGTTAGAAAGAGCAGTTTAAAGAGAGTTCATGGCTTTTTGATCTACATCTATCTTCTTCAAGTCTTCTTTAGAGTAGTCAGCCATTTTCTTTGGTATCATCCCATCTCCAGCAGTTGTTGAAGAGGTGCTTGGGATGTGATGTCCTTTAACAACAAATCTCCACATCCTGCTATCTTGAGACTTGATGAACCCTTCATACGTTGGCACCAAGTATCAAAGTCCTTAGGAGTGATCAGTGGAGACTATGTCATAGTATCAGTTTCCATATCAGCCTTAGAAAGAGCTGCCATTTGAGTAGATAAGTGTTATGTGAAACTGAAGTGATCTAAGATGGAGAGATCTTATAATGAAGACCCCTGAAATGCTGTGATACCAATTGCAGGACCGGGGAAGGGTGGTCAATGCAACAGTTTCACAAGGTGGAGAAATATTGAACACTTAGCAGATCAAATAGGGAACTGGTTAGTAATGATACAAAGAACACAAGTGAAAGAACAAGAACAAGAACACTCAAATATGGTTTTCAAGAATGATGTATATTGCTCTCAACTTCTTACAAATGTTACGAAGCATATCTGAAAATACAAGTACTTAAGGCACTTATACTACATTCTATAGCAGGCCATACTTTGAAGGCCAGTTGGAAACACTAATCTAGATAATAAGATCAATGTAGAGTCTAAAGACAGATTGCCTAGTGACTATGACATGTCATAGCTCACATCCTAATATATTACAAAAAGGATAAAAAGTATATAGTTGGAAAGTTATAAAAAAAATACCTTATTCTACAGTTAACAAAAGCATGGACTTTTCACCAACTCATATAAGTTGGTGAGTCTTCAGAAGTGGCAGCGGAAAGTGTTTCAGCTTTTGTTAAAAGGTGACTTAGAGAAAGCATGTCTTCTCTGTCTTCAGAAGAAATTAGTCTTTGGCTTTGAAAGACTTTGTCTTCATCTTTGGCTTCGGAAGATATGGTGTTTTGGCTTCGAAAGATTTGATACTTAGCAGAATTCTCTGAGTTATATCAAATCTTCTGAAGTAACTTCCTTGTACTTCACTTGTGCATGCTGAGAGCTCTTTTGTTGTTTTTTAGTTGTATCAGCCTCTAAGTGTATTTCTTATAATATTTATCTTCCAAGACATAGTTTATAACACTGTGTTTTAGTTAAATAGTCCCAAGTAAAATTGAACCTTATTGTGTATGTTACTGTAATATACTAAAATTGCTTAGTTGCCCTAGTGTAATTTAATGTATTGTACGTCATTACAGTATTGTAAATGAATGTAGTCACCTGAAATACATAAATAGTAAAATTTATTATAACATTTCCCATTCCTATTTTGTGTAATTATTTTGTTTATAGTCAACCATGAAACATTGTGTTGAGTAAGTGATGATTTGATGTTTACTTTTCAAGTAAAGTAGTAGAAATCATTTAATGTGATGGTAACTTTACCAATACACCCCTCCTGTCTTATTAACTAAAGGTGTCAAGTAATAAAATATTCTTAAAATATCTTGTCCACTAGATTATAATCTTTAAAGGAAATCAATGGCTCAAATTTAGTGGGTTTTCACAAACGGGATGAGTTCTCATCTAAACCTTACCATATATATATATATATATATATATATATATATATATATATATATATATATATATATATATATATATATATATATATATATATATATATATATATATATATATAAAGAGAGAGATAGAGAGAGTATGGATCCTAAAAAAACCATAATGTTATGAAAAACTAAGGAATTCAATGAAATCGGTCACATAATTTAATAATCTTTTATTCACTACCCTCTATGTATATGTGTGAGTATATATAAATAAAGGTATGGATCAAATGAAAACAGTAGCATGGTTTTACATATACGTCACACATAGGTTACGTATACGTAACCATTTTTCATTCGACATAGTGTTACGTATACGTAAGACTCTTTATTCTCATATGTATGCTCAACATACATGTACCAAATACTTAAATAACATTTTAACAATTAAAATAAAAAAAATTTTGAATTATGTTATTGGTTTCTGTGGTTTTCTTTGGTTTTCACATAAGTATTGGTTTTCTCAGGAACCCTCCCCTATATATATATATATATATATATATATATATATATATATATATATATATATATATATATATATATATATATATAATATGTGCGTCTAATCAAACTTTCTGTAAATGTACACTAGAGACTGGAGTAGCTCATTTTAGAAACATTAAAACTTTTATTAATAAATATATCATATAAAAGCTAAAAGTTAAAAAATGATTTGTCACCATATGATTTAATATTCATAAAGAATCTTTATAATGATTTGATTGATTTCTTGCCCCATTAAAGGCATTCACAACAGTTTTTTTTATCTTTATCCATATATTTCAACTAAAAAATATCATTTTATAAATTTATCTCTAAATTTTATACATCCTTTGACATCTCATTTATTCTCTCTATCTCTATATTAATTTTTATTACTTCTTTCTCTTTCTTCTATTTATAATTTTAACTACTAACTATTTTGTTTTATTATTCTTTTATTATAAATTGCTTTCAACTAACAAATATATTGTTGTGTTTTCATATGCAAACCCAACATGCTAGTAATTAAATTAACTCAACTGAAAGGACCATAACTGTAGCTGAAATTAACCCAACTGAAAGTACCACAAACACAAAACCATATGCAAACCCAACATGCTACTAACTAAATCATCATATATCAGTAGCTATTCCTACAAAAATCTTAATTTATAAAGATGCAAGTGATGACATAATCCATCGTAAAGTTTCTTGACAAATCACAATAATAATATCTAGTAAATTTCAACATCACATAAACTACCAAAAGTATGAGCTAGCGTCAAGTAATCTGGTATCTCAAAATCATATGTACCAGTTCTTAGCTCATCAAAGTTGATTGTTTCATGCATGTGTACGTCTAGTCATGATTTTCCTCTGAGGTTCCTCAAAATATTTGCGTTGCATTTCTGGCATAACACTCACATAAACTACCTCTGTAGAGTGTACACTGAATCTTTATATATCAAGAATCACTGTAGCTTTCTAAACCTATTTGTATTTTAAGGATTGTTTTAAAGATGCTGATGGAGGAGACAAATAAGACAAAACCTTATATTTTTCTTAAAATTTAAAGATAGGGTTGATATAAAAAACCTGATGAGAATGCTCTAATATCTCCTTTTTGACGAATTTATTTTCTATATAATTCAAACAACAAATAACACTTCTCACATTGTCTAACTTTTTCCAAGAAGTACAACATAAACTATATGAACCTCTACGTGATGCTTTGTTCTTGGAGCAACACGTCCCAAGTGCAAGTGTCGGAGCTTGGTTGCACATTTGAACATACACGTCTCTAAGGATGATGTATGTTAATTCATGTGTGCTCTATAATTATTAAAAAATATGAATAAAATGGTTGGTATATTTGTAGGAAAATGAATATGATAGCATTATAGATAAAATGAGTATTTAAAAAAATGCAGAAAAAGTTGATGTAACAACTCATCGGTCTTGTTTGTAAGAAGAATGAGAGTGTAATGTTGGAGACAATCTAACTGGCATGATTTACTTCATCTTTCTCAGCAATATATATATCTATACTATATTATAATGTACGAAGTAGGGTTTTCGCTATAATTTAAAAGATTTGAATATTTTAAGCATAATGTACAACCCAAAAATTTAATTTTTTAGGGGTTTTTGTGTCAATCAAACACTCTTATAAAAATAGAATTTTAAAATTACTTACACTTAGACCCTTGTATCTCTAAATATGTCTAATATTTCCATGGTTGCTACAATAAACTTAAAGAAGGAATTTTGATTTTTTAAAATATTTTGTGCCTATACCTTTTTAAGACATAAATACAATTAATCTTACATATGCAATAAATCTGCGACATAAAACAAACTTAATGGTCTCTAAAAATCTACCAAATACATCAAAATAAATGTCTAGTTTTTAATAAACAGACCGGATTAAATAATAGTATAACCTGATGCTTCACTTGTATTACCTGAAACTGCTAATGATCGATTTTAACCTGAAAATAGAACAAACATAAGCTAGTAATATAAAAATTCCAAATCTTAAGGTTCAGTTACAAATATATACCAAAAGTGAAAAATAATATATACCTTTTTTCCGTAATTGCTGCTACTTTAATTCACAAAATCGAACAGAAATGAGAATATGTATTTTATGCTGCATTATAGGTAAAAAAATTCAAAAAACTATGAAATAGGTACATCTTTGTTTCATTATTCAATATCTAAAAAAACAGATTACCTTTATATCAATAAAAATACATTTGAATATAAAATATAGTTTAGATAAACAATTTATATATATATATATATATATATATATATATATATATATATATATATATATATATATATATATAACATGACCCATTTATCATAACTAAAATGTTTATTTATAAATATAGTACATATATTAAACTTTAAAAGCAATAAGCAAACGTAAAATACATACACATACCTCATACGTTTATGAAAAACTTTAATAGTTTATAAAGTTATTAATATATAACCTACAAAAATCTTATCTAAATCCAAAAAACGATTTGTATAAGGCCTTTTTGACATAAAAATTAAAACCATAGTTTTCAAAGATAGATGTAAATATTATGTTGTTATCATTTTTTAAAATAAACTCTATAAAAGGCTTTTTCTTATTTTACACATCTAACATTGTAATAGGTTTTAGTGTACCCATTTTATGTCACTTCAATTTGGTTTAAATTTTCACCATAAGGTAAAGACTGAAAATTTAAAACCTGAAGATGTTTTTTAAAAAAAAAATAACACCACTAAAAAAAAGCCAGTAACAACAAATCAAACAAACAACCTATTTGTAGGGGAAGCCCTAAATCAGTTATTTTTCAGGTGCCGAACAAATATTCAAATACTCAATAGCAGCCTATAAATACATACCTGTGCAATACTATTTCAAATGAAGAAAAACTGACCATGGCTTTGGATGCTACAAACATTCATGGATACCAACTCTTTAAGGTTGAACCTTTAGAACTTCTGCATACTGATCTCAGCAAATCAAAGGTATAAACATCAAATGTTACTATATTAGAATTGTATTGAGAAAAAAATGCGATTTAATAAATTTTTTAATTGTATATTTTCTTGTGTTCAGGTTGTTTCTCATAACAACGTTGGTTTAGAGCTAAATTAAACTTTATAGATATCATCGTTTTGTACTTATTTGATCTCATTTTAAATTTATATATTAAACTATAATTGTTTTAATAAATCAGGATGTGGACGAACATAAAGTGCAGAATATTGCAGATCTTGATAGCGATTTGAAGAAACATAATCCTAAAAAGGCTAATGGTTTCAATTTGTTTATGTTTAGATTCAGGTTGTAAATTAACACTAATATGCACTCCCATATATTTTTATACAGGTTGATCTTGATCTTGATAATAGTGTTGAGATTATTTGTTGTGGCGCAATGTTTAGTCCCTATAAATCTGATCTTCAAAGTGAATTTAGTGAGGTGGTATTATTTATACTTTTCTATTTGTTTCTAATTAATATTAACTATTTTTTTTTAGTAAATTACCATTTGCATCCCTGAT
>CM046428.1:51865206-51982706 GCA_025506505.1 Flaveria sonorensis
GATATTTATAATAGTATAGATACATTGTTATGTTAAAAGACTTTTACTTTTTGGTATTAGGTTACACTATATTAAAGATGAGTGCCATTTTAAATCTGGACGTTTCTTTATACTAACAACATTTTCTCTTATTCTATGTAAATTATAGATAAAACAGTGATTAGTTACTTAGTTACATTAATAAAATAAGTGATAAAACACATCTATGTAATTTAATAAATTATCTAATTTTAGATGTCACAGTTCTAAACTTAATAAAACACCTAAACTTATTGTTATTTAAAACATGGTTATCTTAATAAAGTGTAATTTTTTTGTTATTCGAGATAATAAAAATCGAACCGAATTTTTAAAAGTGCCAATATTTGCGGATGATTAGGATTTTGAATCTGGAATTGTTATTTACATTAATAACACTTTATCTTATTTCACATTAATTATAGTCAGAACTATAGTCAGTTAGTGACATTATTTAACGCAAAAATAATTTGTAATAATAAGAATGTCAAAAAAAAATGTGTTTCAACAAATTTATAGCATCAAGCTCCTAAGCCCAATTATGATTCCTTTTGTAAGGAAAACATGTTTATAATATGATATTAATTATTAAGTTGCATATTTACATACGATGAATGCTATTAAAGATTTGTGTTTTTTAATTCAAGGTATTGAAAAGCACTGTTACTAAATCTTTAAAAATTTTAATATTTCTAAACTAATGTTTTTAGGATGTTTAGTCGGTTGATATATTAAATTCAAACCTGAAATATCATTAGGATAAACACAATGACCACCAACAATACATGAAAATTTTAATATAGAAGTTTGTGCAGTGTTTTTAGGGCCTGTCAATTCAAAATTTGTTGCTATTTTCCAGGGGCAGTCTACGTGAATCCTTCATCTATATAAACAACTATCATCAAGAGTATATTGTAGTTTTTACTTTTCAGCTTTGGGTTCATAGAAATCAAACTCCGATTGGTTAAAGGTATGTTTCATATTTATTGATCGATACTGTGAATAATATTTTGATTTCATATGCAATATTTGATTAGTTGTTTTTATTAACACCTAAACTCAACTATCTATATGTTCAGTTGTTTTGCTCAAGATTTATCTTTATAGTTTTCTCAGAGGTATGTATTGTTAAGAAAATTTGGTATGTAATTTAGTTTTTATTGATTTGTGTGTATGATGTTTACTGTTAGATGTATTATGTTAGGTTTAACATGTTCTACGCACACACAACAACATCCATACATATAACGTATAAAATCTAACTACATATCATATTTGATTAATGGTCCTACTAATGTAACAAAACTTACACATCAAAATAATGGACATAAACAAACACTTCAACATTAAATATAGGTAATATAGTGGTTACTTGGGTATACTAATATTAATAATAGTAAACATTCAAGTTATAATAATTATAGTTACATTTAAAAACACTATATTTATTAAATGTTCAAGTTCAAAATAAAATGATATTTTTCAATGTTCAAGTTCAAAATACATAAAGTTTTTAAACTAGACACAAAGTACCCAGTTTTATAAGAACACGAGTTACATAAAGTTTTTAACCAACATATGAAGTACAACTACACAAATACACATGCACACACACAAGATTAAATATTTATAGGATCGATTTATGAAAATTATAATTATTGTATAGTTTTATTTCACATAACCCAGCAACATACAATTATAAGATTAAATTATAAGACACATACACAAGTACACAATCACACACAGAACTACACAAACACACACATAAGACACACACATTAACCATAACAACTAAAACTACAAAATGCAGGTTTTAATCACTTGATGTGCAATTACATGGATATCGTCATATCAAGCACAATCACATAAACAAGGATATCATCATATTAAGATCAATAATAGAATCACTCATCAACAAAATAAAAAACCAATCATACTAATAGTTAATGAAGCTTAGACAAAGGCCAGATTCCTAACCTCTCTAATGAAAGTCGGACAAGCACGTCTAAGGAGTTAAACAATCAGTATGATTGTTCTTTATAGTACTACTAATATGCACGTAAGACACACAAATGAACCATAATAAATAAAATTAAAATAAGCAAATATTTAAAACAAAATAAAATAACCAAGTAATAAAGAGTACCTGCCTATAGTCCAGTTTTAACACCAGTGGGCAGTTGATTCTTGATTCCTGTCTGAAACTCACCGGTGAAGATACGTACTACTAGTCAAAGGTTTAGATGCCTTACAGTGAATTGGATACCATTGCAGTTATCTTTCAAAGCTAAAACCATCCTGAAGTTACATCAAACGGCTAATCTGCATCAATGAAAATAAAAAACCAACAACGCTTTAATTTTGTAAAATCATATAGTATGCATGTGATAATAACAAATGCAACAAACAGGTAAACAAAATACCTGTAATATGACTAAGAGGGCACCTGGCCTAAATGATTATTGGAGTTCAAGTGATGAGAGCACATGATTGATACCATCCGAATATAAACCCTAAACTTAGAGAAGTGGAAGTTTCCTAAATCTAAGTATCTCATATCAAATAACCGAATACCAAAAACTCTAAACATCTGAAAAATTGAGATCCAAATCAATAAAACCCTATTCAACAGCAATACACATCGAGTACAACCCATAATCTGTCCAACCCGTTATTAAACAGTGAAAAATTAGAAACCCTAAGTCAATGCAATCCTGCCCGAATGCATACCATGTGTCCAATACCATATTCGAACAAACAATATCATGATCGGCGAACATTATGACACTAAATTTTAAACTTATCGGATCCATAAACCAAAAACAAAACAACCTTAAAATTAAGAATTCATAATCGATCAACACAAGCTACACAACCATCTTACATACTGTACAATGTAGATTAACATAAAACGACTTGGATTAGGTAGGTGAATCACGAAACCCTAAGGTCAGAAAACCCTAATCGATTGTTGATTACAACGAAGCAGGGAGCATGGCAAACACACAGTCGAGATTGAACGATGTGGGTTGGTGATTTCATTGAAAGATATACTGTACAATGTGGATCAACATCAAACGACTTGGATTAGGTAGGTGAATTGCAAAACCCTAAGGTTCGAAAACCCTAATCGATTGTCGATTACAACGACACAGGGAGGGTGGCAAACACACAGTCGATATTGAACGATGTGGGTTAGTGGTTTCATCAAATCTGTAGCTAGACTTGTAAGGTTGAAAGAGATGGATCCAAAATTCAATCGGGAGGTTATTATGGGTGCGATGGTTGGCGTATGGTATTCTTAAAACCCTAAGACAAATAACACTGCATTCCCTGCTTATATATACTAGCCCGCTTAAGAGCCTGATTTTTCGAACCCACATTACAAACCTAAATACCGGTCCGACCCAACTCCCTGATAACATCTCTTACCAACCCAGCCCAACGTTTTACTTAAAACCCAAATAATATAAAAGCCCAATTTATATCCATTAGCCGATGGGTTGTCACATTTATACTTCCCCATTATAAATTTGGGTATGCCACACACCCGACCCAAACCCATGATAACACATTAACCAATTCAGCCATTCAACCCATTTTTCCAAGCCTATTTATATTTATATTAATAACTCATTAGTAAACTATTAGTTTTATAATTTAATTAAGTCTTCTTTGTTTATATTATCTACAAATTATATAGGAAAAAAATTATACATAAAATATATAATCTTATTAGCATAATTATTTTTTTTAAATTACGTTCATAATATCTTTGAAGTTTTTTAAATTTCCGTGTACTTTTTATTTTAGATAAACGCGACTATGCCTCCTCAGTTGTTTATGATAGTTATGCTATAGATAATAGCACGACTCCCCCCAAAAGTTTTGGTTAAACGCAAGTGTGTCAACAAAGAATGGTTAACATACATGTTGACTCTCAAATTCCCAACACATGCAAGACTCCCCAGATCAGAAAATTATCACCACAAGTTGTATGCCTTCATGCATTTCTTGGTTGTTAAATTATAATGACAGTAAATACTTAGCGGGTATGAACATAACTCCGTCGTTTGGTCTTCAACCAAAAAATCTAATATTCTTATCAAACTTGGATGACATGCTCTGTGCTAGCCATCAAAACACGTGTGATTTACTTTTGTGGAATCCTTTAATTGGTGCCACCAAAATGTTGTCCAACTCTTCTAAACAAGGATTCTTCAACGCAAAAAAAAGATGTTGGTTTCTATGTTGACGCCACTTTTGATTACAACATTATCCATATAAAACGTAGGTGGGGTACCCTTGCAGTTTACTTGTATTCATTGCATAGGAGCTCCTGGAAATTTATACCATTCCTTAAAAAAAGACCATACCATGGTGATACCTATTGGTGGTATTTGGGAACATTCTGTGGAGATGTTGTATACTTCCTAGTCAAAGAATATTGGCTTGCAAGTAACAGGCGAGTGATTCGCTTTGATGTTAACACACATCAATTTTCAGAATTACCATATCCTAATGCCGGGGGTTTTGGTCCTAACGGTTCATTTGTTAGCATACGATCAGAACTTCATATGTATTGTCCTAGCGGTTACTATGAAAGGCCTTTGGAATTATGGAAGCTAAATATGGTACGTGGATGAAGTTGTTTACATATCCTTACAAGGTATGCCTTCCATTTCCAACAATTACGTCCCAGACGTATTACAATCTTAGTGGGTCAACTCTTGTGATCATGGAGTGGGGGCGGGTTTTTGAAATCGATCTCAGGTTCAATGTAGCGGGTTTTATACACCCTTCCATTTTTGGTGGTATTATTCATGGTGCAATCTACACGGAGACAATACTGGCACCTGGATTTTAGTTTCTACAACCTTATATCATTTATTTCCTATTAGTTAGACATTCGGTTTATTTGTCTATTATTTTCTTTTTCAAGTACAATAACTATTTTAGCAATAATGTTGCAACTTTTATTTTTATTATTTGTGATGCTTTATTTTATAGATTATATAGATATGCCTAATTTCATAATATGACAAATAAAATACATAATTGTGGTATTCAATATAATAAGATGTGTTATTTTTAAATGAAGGACAACTTAATGATATATTTGCATGCCATTATTGATGATTTTTCATCAGTCACACAATAATATATTTGTTATACCATGTTTTACTTTGGGTTGACTTTGTTTTGCAAAAACAAAATTTTGGTGGTTTTTCTCGATCGATCCGAATTCCATATTTTATAATTTATAATTATAAAATATCTATGATATCTAAAGCACTAGCTTAACTGTTGTGTAGAGAAAAAAAATTAGTTGGTTTTATACCAGCACATTTCATGAAAGGTTACAAAGATGTTAATCTGGTGGGCAGCATGATTGTACTAAGCCTATTCGGAATAGAGAAATTTGATTACCAAGAGTGGCAAAAACATGATAACTACCTCTTAGTTTGGAGTGATTTCAAGATTGTATTTAACGAGCGTACTAAAATTATACGATTTTCAATACACATACCAAGAGGGTTTCATGTGTATCCGTTAGTGCCTTCTATTAAAAACCTTTTAGACGACAACAGATATGAAAAAATAATTACCGGTACGTATAACTTATCCAACACATACTTATTTTTAATAGTATTCTACATTTTTAAGTAAATACAATGAAGGTCAAATTATTGGTTGTAGATGTCGTCGTTAGAGTTGTCAACGGCGAGCGGCGATTTGGGTATTTTTTGATGTTTCTTCAAGATTTTACGTAAGGCATTCTTTGAATCCGAAATTTTGTATTTTTTAATTGAGTTTTTATTTACTATTGTTTTTTTCATGATATAAATTATATGTGGTAGCGGTCACATAATAGAATTATCATTATATGACTCACAGGAGATTCACATGCTTCAAACTTTTCGTTCAATTTTACACAAATCTATTGTCTATGTATCATGAGTGAATTAGTTCGTTTGCCATATAATATGTGTTACTCTACATTTTATACCTACATACATTAAATGAAAATTGTTGTATTTTAAAACTTATACGCATTTTATGTTTCACTTATAGGAAATATTTTACGGTCAACTGATTTCACTAGAGTTAATGTTAAACCCAAGATTCCAGAGGCGCGTTATATTTAAATATTCTTTTGCTCTAATATTCTAAGTTCGTTCATAGTCAACTTTGAATTACTTTTATATATTTTTTTACTAATATGTTAGATGTATTTTTAGTTATATTTTTTTGGATGGTTTGGTTATTTTCCAATTTTAATTTTTCTCTTTATTACGGGTGGAAAATCCTATGTTGTTATACCTTACAAACCTATATATAATTTAACTATAATGTATATAATATAATTTGTTGCACATGTATGAAAAAATTGTATATATCATTAAACCAGTAAACATTTCTTAACTAACAACTCAACACTGCATTATCAAATTAAACATATCATATTAATAGGTTATCAAAGTTATATTATTCCATTTTTAAGAACTTATTTAACTGTTATGTTATACTCTCTGTAGTGGTTAGTCTACTGCCCAATATTAATCATACTGTTATTATTTGATAAACAATGTATTTTATAATTTTTCGATGAGCAACGGTCAAGAAAAAGATCCCAACAATTTTATGTGCTCAAGCGTATCTAATTCTGCTATGAAGCGAAAATATTATAATAGACGAAACTATTTGCAAAAGGAGAATGGGAAAACAACAAAAGTAACGAATAGAAGTACGCCTCATGTCAATTCATCGGGATCAATTGGTACTAATAACTCACGACAAAGGATACATCTAAGTACTTTACAAGATAATAGCAGTCACGTAGCACGACCAAGGAATGAGAGTAGATGTCGTAATCCAAATGTGAGGCAAATTCCACCGAGCACAGTCCAGTCTCAACCACCCCTGCAACATCATAACACATAAGAGGATCCATATGATTATGTTTTTGCTGGTATACCTAGGGATTCTCTCAGCTTAAAAGGATAGAGTCCTTATCTGTTTTGCGAAGCAAAAAGATTTCAATCAGAATTTTCAACATTTTGTTGCATGTCTAGGAAAACAAAATTAGCACCTTCTGAAATACCCACTGCGTTGTACCTATTATTCAAGTCGCAAGATGATATCGGAAAGATGTTTAGGACTAACATACGAGCGTATAACACAAATTTTTCTTTCACGTCAATAGGTGTTTCTTTGGATGATACACTAATCGACATGAGAGACGGTGTCTATACGTTTCATGCACATAAGGGTATATATCATAAGATCGACCAATTGGTTTCAAGAGATGGAACACCAAGGTACTTACAATTGTATTTTTATGATCCTAATACTGAGTTACAACATAGACTTCAATGGCCTAACCTTGATAAGAATATAACTGAGACATTAACTAGAGTTCTGTCTACAAACCCTTATGTCAAGACATTTAGAAGTCTGGCAGAGTTAGGTCCTCTAGACAGCTATAAAGTCACTCTTCAAGCTTCAGTTGAACTTGACCAGAAGGTATACACCCGACCAACCACATCCGAGTTTTAAACAAATTAGTACTTTATTTTAAAGTTTAAATAAAAAAATATATCATATGAATGACACTTAATTATATATGTGTTTACATAGGTTACTGGTATTTGGGTTGAAAGAAATGATAATATCACTGCCTATAAAAGAAGTATTGTAGTCTACGGTAGGTCTGAATATAGTCAAACAATTCAGCCGTACTTTGGATGTTACGATCCATTATGTTATCCTTTGTTTTTTTCCAAATGATGAGCCGGGATGGCATCCTAAATTACCACGAGTAGGGGTATCAATGAATAAAGTTCTTAATGATAATGACACAATGAATGAAGAAGTTGGAGGTACCAATCTCTTTATTGTCTTTTAAAGCATGAAACATTTTACATTACAGGATGCTTTCCAGCAATATAATGTAACGTACAATTTCTCCTTCTATACAGAGGCTAACCAACGGAGTAACATAAGTACCATGGCTATGCGTGAGTACTACTGCTATAGGTTTCAAATTCAGTCGTACGATAACGTACTTTTCTTCAGCGGACGATTGTTACAACAATTTGTGGTAGATGTGTACATAAAGTTTGAGACATCACAATTACAGTATTGTGAACAAAACCAAGCTAGGATAAGAGCTAATTTGCACCAAGGTATTATGATTGTGTCCATGATGGAGAAGTTCATCCAAATAGAGTCAGACAACGGATTGTCTTGCATGCGTCTTTCATCGGAGGACCTCGTGATATGCGCCGTTTTTTTCTGGATGCCATGACTTTAGTTCAGGATGACGAAAAACCTGATCTATTCCTTACGATGGCGTGTAATCCTTAGTGGCCTGAGATATATTACAATTTAATGGCTGGTCAAACCGCACAAGATCATCCTGATCTTGTGGCTAGAGTGTTTTGTGCTAGACTCGAGCATCTTAAAGAAGTTCTTTTCAAAAAACATATACTCTGTGAGGTTAAGGCTTACATTTACGTCATCGAGTTTCAGAAGCATGGTTTGCCACATGCACATTTTTTCCTTATCATGCACAGGCAACACAAAATCAATAATCCAGAGCATTATGATAAAGTAGTTTGTGCAGAGATTCCTGACAGACTATGATATCCAAAACTATACGAGATAGTTGTCAAGCACATGATTCATGGTCATTGTGGGGTTTTACAAAAAAAATAGTCCATGTATGCAGGGTGATCCATAGGTCTATCGATTTCATTATCCTAAACAATTTAACGACCAAACAACCCAAGGAGAAGATTCATATCCTATATACAGAAGAAGAAACAACGGAATAAATGTTGACATATGAGGAACAACTCTTGATAACAGATGGGTTGTCCCGTAGAACCCAAGACTTTTGATGATGTTCAACTGCCACAAGAATATCGAGGTCTACTCAAGTATAAAGTTTGTGAAATATCTTTTCAAATATGTTTACAAGGTACATGACAAACAGGTTATTCTCATCGATGAAGCCGAACCAGATGATGTTATTATTGAGATAAAAATATTCCAGGATGAACGTATATCAACACATAGTGGCTATGTGGCGTATTTTTTCCCTCCCACTTTCTCACATCCATCCCACAGTCTTGGCCTTATAACTTCATCTCCCTAATAAGCAAATGATTAGATTTAGACAGGATGATATCATGTCTAAAATTGTTGATAGGGAAAGAGATAAGAGAACCATGCTGACTTTTTTTTTCGATACAAATAGATTGGATGTAACGGTAAGACGGTATTTATATAAAGATTTCCCAAAACACTTTACATGGAATTCTACCACAAGTCGTTGGAATCATCATGTAGCTAGGCCACAAAGAGGTTGTATTGTTTCTACAAATCCAGCTGAAGGGGAGAGGTACTACTTACGACTACTGTTGTCAAATATCAAAGGACCTACATCTTATGATGATCTTTGAACAGGTAATGGTGTAAAACATGAAACATTCAGGGAACCAGCACTTGAGGTTGGGTTAATAGAAAATGATGACAGTTTATCATAGTGTCTCGTAGAAACGTCATTATTTTAGTTTCCTAACGCTCTCAGAAGGTTATTCGCGACAATAATGATATTTTGCGAACCCGGTGACATTCATAGGCTTTGGAATGAACATTTCAGTTCACTTTCTGAAGATTATCGGTTGCAATATCAAAGTGTTCAACGGATATGGTTCTTTCAGACATTAGGGTTTTCTTACAATCCATGGGTAGGAATATAAGTGATTTTGATCTTCCATACATAACAGATGAAAACACCGAATCCTCATGTTCTTGTGAGGTAGTTGAAGAGTACGAGATAGTTGTTAAGCCTAAACACTTAAGTGCAAAGGATTACCATAATTTAGACCAAAAAAAGGTGTTTGATGAGATAATGACACATGTGGATAATGATTGTCCAGGCGTGTTCTTTATAGGTGGACCAGGTGGAACCAGTAAAACATTTTTGTACAAAGCATTGTTAGCTCAAGTTCGTTCACGTGGTCGTATCGCTCTAGCCACAGCTTCTTCAGGTGCGGCTGCTAATAATATGCCAGGTGGTTGAACGGCTCACTCAAGGTTCAAGATTCCAATTTCTCTTAATAATAATTTGATGTATAACATTAAAAAACAAAGCAGGGCGGCTGAAGTTATTAGGTTATCCAAACTAATCATATGGGATGAGGCGTTGATGGCAAAGCGACAGTCAATAGAGGCAGTGGACCGAACACTGTAGGATATTATAGGCGTCAGTCTCCTATTTAGTGGAATGATAATGGTTATGGGGGTGATTCTATACAGGTATTTCCAATCATTAAATGTGGAAGACGCGCGCAGATCGTAGACTCCAGCGTACGAATGTCACCTCTGTGGTCTGTGACAAAAAAATGTGGTTGACCATAAATATGAGAGCGTTGAATGATCTGTAGTTTTTTGAGTTTCTTTTAAGAGTCGGTGATGGAACCGAAGAGACTATAAAAGGAAGCTATATACGCATACCCGAAGACATGTCAATTCTATTCACGGATAAAGAAAACGCTATAACAGAATTGATAAATGATGTGTTTCCATCGATTCGCAACAATGTACATTCCTCATAATATATAATATCTCGAGCAATATTATCAACTAAAACCGAGAGTGTAGACGAGATTAGTGATCAGATGATTGAAATCTTTCAAGAAGAGGAAAAGATGTACTACAGTTTCGATGAAGTCGAGGACGACCACCATAACTTTTACCCGGTAGAGTTTTTAAACTCAATAACTGTTAGTGGTCTACCCCCTCATAAACTACGTTTAAAAATCGGATGCCCCCATCATATTGTTAAGGAACATCGATCCATCATATGGTTTATGCAATGGCACAAGATTGATATGTAGAGGCTTTCAGCGTAATGTTATTGATGCCAAAATAGCTATTGGACAACATTCCGGGAAAAGAGTATTTCTGCCAAGAATCCCACTAACTCTTTTAGAAGATGACATGTTCTAGTTCAAGCTTAAAACAAAATAGTTTCCCATTTGACTTAGCTTTTACATGACAATCAACAAAGCTCAAGGGAAAACGATACCAAATGTTGGCATTTATCTTCCTAATTCTGTATTTTCCCATGATCAACTTTACGTGGCGTTATCAAGGGGTATATTACATGATAATACCAAGGTGTTAGTACATCCTAGAAAAAAACTTCAAGTAATCAGGGGTATACACCTCGAATGTTGTATATAGGGAAGTGTTTCATGATATATGAAATGAGTGTTTGCCATAATGTAAACATGTTTTGTTAAACTTTCTTCCTTAACTTCTTATAAAGCTAATGAAATTTCACACGATTACATGCTTGCATTTGTAATTATTATGATGATGCATGTTTTCCTTTACTTTTCAAATATGATAGGTTTGTTAACACTAATTTATTCTATATTCATTTTAGATAACACATAAATCTATTATGGATGAGCCAAAGATTAATCCGGAAGACGTGTCAGGTATGACTTTATCTTTGGAATTTTGGCCAGTTCAACGTATCTACACGTAATTATAATATAATTATGCTAATTATAACATTGCAAGAAACAGTCTAAACAAAATTTTCTTATCAGTGACTAAGACTACTCTAACTACTGAGGTCCCGGTCAAAGTTAAAAAGACAAAGGATATTTGTCAACTAAAGATGACGGAGGATATTTGTACAACTAAAGATGTGGCAGATAAACACGATGAAGCACAGTATATTCCGGGGTCCCCTAAGGATGAAGAATGGTGGTCGAACAATATCGATGAGATCATCAAGCTCTATGAGGCATACGATTGATTGTTCTAATCATGCAACTAGCTTCACGTTTATGATTTTACTTTTTCGGCTTTGGTTATTCAAGACTTGAATTCTCGGATCCGTGTGTTACCATATTTCATTATCGTTTTATTTACCTATTTCATAACTTATATAAACTTTGTTCTCTAATGTTATGATTACACTCATCTCAATGATTTCGGAGTAAAATTTTAAATTTCGTTCGTAAACAATATTATTCGCATACGATTTTTACGCGCCACGAGAATCGCAATTAAAAGAGTCGCACCAGCCGCATCTCGCGGGCATGCTACTAGTATATATATATATATATATATATATATATATATATATATAATATATATATATATATATTACATAGGGAGGGATTAAATGAAAACCATGTTTATATTTAAAAAACCGTGAAAACCACCACTACCCAATCACATAATTTATAATTGATTTAACTTTCTAATTATTTAAAGTATATTTGAGTAAACGTCAATCTTATTTTTCAAGGTCATTATATAATTTTTCATATCAACTCCAAGGAACATCGATGATGACTAAACGAGTTACATATACGTAACTTGTAGGAGCTACATGTACGTAACTCTTAGTTGTACACTTGGTAACACATACTAACATATACATAACCCATACATGTACGTAACTTTTAGTGTAAGGCCCTGTTCCGGGAAACCTCACAGTTGGATTTGGACATCGGAAACACAAGTTCTTGAACATCACATTTCATTAATATACACAGCGGAACGTACAAAAATTTCTATCGTTAAGCAATTACATCAAAAGATCACTTTAGCTATCTATCTAAAGCTCTATGCCGGGATTCCAGTCTCAATCATGTGCTAGGTAGCTCTCTCCCATCCATGCCAAGCTCACCCCCAAAAGATGTATAGCATACCTGTCAATCTAGTATGCATACAAAAGTCAGCGACGCTGAGTGAGCTCTAGGTTTACTTTAACAAAACTATCTCATACATTAACATCATAAAACCTTTAACCTCGTTCATCATCAACATCGTCATCAAACTTGTTCGATAACCAAACTTTAACGTTAGCTTTCCCTTTATCGTTTTCTTTATCGTTAGGTTACCCTCACATTAACAATTACTTTAGCATCGCTTTACCCATACTTTAACTTTTTAATTTAGCTTAGTCGTTTACTTTATCTTTTGAACTTAGCATAAAGCTTGGTTCCTTTACTAGGTGAGAACACAACAAATGTCATTTCTCCTTTAGCTGCACGGGCATACCCAAAGTATACCCCTGTGTGAGCACACCGATGTGTAGCTCCTATGCGAGAATGCACCAAGCATATGTCCTTTATCGGTACAGGCATACCCAAAGTATACCCCTATGTGAGCACACCGACGTGTAGCTCCTATGCGAGAATGCACGAATACAATTCTCCTTTATCGGCACGGGCATACCCAAAGTATACCCCTATGTGAGCACACTGACGTGTAGCTCCTATGCGAGAATCCACGAATACAAATCTCCTTTAACGGCACGGGCATACCCAAAGTATACCTCTATGTGAGCACACCGATGTGTAGCTCCTATACGAGAATACACCAAGCATATCTCCTATCAGTTGCTTGCAAGACTTCTTTAGCGCTTTAACGTTTTCACAGCTGTGCTTTATCGGGTAACAGGATAACTGTTCTTTAGCATTTCACATGTATTTTATCATCGTTCTTTAGCCTTTAATTGTCATGATATATATATATATATATATATATATATATATATATATATATATATATATATATATATATAATATCTACATATGTACTTCAATTCTTCAGCATTAAGTTCATCATTAAGTCATTATTAACGCATGCTTACGGGGTAACATAACACGTAACAGTCCAAAGTTTTCACGCGAGAACCCACATTCGTGCGAGAACTTCTCCCTTCGGGCGACAACTCCTCCTTCGCGCGAGAACATCATCATTTGTGTGAGAACTTCATCATTCGCGCGAGAACTTTCAAAGAATAGCCGTTAGCCGCCAAAATCACATTTCGCGCGAGAACTTTCCTCTCGCGCGATAACTTTTTGTTGTACACAAATTTATCTACAATTTATCTCTCCTTAACCATTTTAACACCCAAAACATGCAATAATATTTATAAACATCATTCCTTTACAAAACAGTTGTTTAGGTATGCATATTAGCCCCAAAACATGATAAAACACGTAAAAAAGGGGACTAGAACTCACCTTACGATATCTTTGCACACGAACAACATAAAACCGAGAGTGTTTCGAGCCAAAAGCTACATAATCATGTGCAATATCATTACATACGGTTCATACATGCATAAATACATCTTATATCTACGAATACATACCTTAGACACCACCTAGCACCAACTCCTTTCTTCACAAGCACAACAGCAGGACTTTTCGCATGAAGTAGAGAAGATTGGGTGCATGGGCCTATCTATAGTTCTCTCTCTCCTCGCAGCTGTTCTCGCGCGAGAACTTCTATTCGCGCGAAAACTGCCTCCACGCGAGAACTTCGCCTTCAATCGAAAATTCAAGGCGTTACAAGTGCACCCCCCTTATTTGGGTTTCGTCCCCGAAACCAGTCATTCCTAAAACAACTAAGGATAATGTTGTTTCTTCTCATCTTCGGACTCCCAAGTGGACTCCGACCCCTTTCTATGCTTCCACTGCACTCGGACCAGTGGAACTACTTTATTCCTCAGTCGGTTCTCCTTTCTGTCTATTATTGCTACGGGTTGTTCCACATAGTTTAGTCTTTCATCAATCTCCACATCTTCTAGTGGAACATGAGCGTCTTCGTCCGCGAGACACTTACGCAGATGTGATACATGGAAGGTAGGATGTATTCCACTCAATGCATCTACTAATTCCAGCCTAACACCACTTCCGCCACAAGGGCTACGATCCTGAAAGGCCCAATAAATCGAGGGCTCAACTTTCCACTCTTTTGGAATTGAATGATTCCTCTCCAAGGTGACACCTTTAGCATCACTCTATCACCGACGTTAAACTCAATCGGTCTTTGACGTTTGTCGGCATAGGATTTTTGTCTATCCTTAGCGGCTTTCATGTAGGCTTTAATCCTGCCCAACTTCTCATTGGTCGTCTCGATGACCTCAATACTCCTTAACTCCTTCTGACCGATCTCTCCCCAGCATATCGGGGTCCTACACCTCCAGCCATACAACATCTCATACGGGGGCATACCAATACTGGCATGGTGGCTGTTATTGTATGAGAACTCTGCCAACGGCAGATGACTATCCCAGCTCCCACCAAAGTCTATGATGCATGCCCGAAGCATGTCCTCCAAGGTCTGAGTAGTCCTTTCGGATTGGCCATTCGTCTGTGGGTGGTATGTTGTACTGAAGTGTAATCTAGTTCCCATCGCATCATTAAACTTCTTCCAAAATTTGTATGTAAACCGCGTATCCCTGTCGGAGACAATCGACACTGGCACACCATGACGGATAACTATCTCATTGATGGACACTTCGGCAAGCTGCTCCTAGTTATACGTCTCTCGGATGAGTAGAAAGTGAGCACTCTTTGTCAGTCTGTCCACTATGACCCATATTGCATCATAACCTTTAGCTGTACGAGATAGCTTCATTATGAAGTCCATAGTAATATGCTCCCACTTCCATTCGGGAATTTTCAAGGGTTGGATTTTTCCGTATGGCTTTTGATGCTCGGCCTTAACCTGGAGACAGTCAAGCACCTTTCTACATACCTTGCTATATTGGCTTTCTTTCCCGACCACCAATAATTCTTCTTTAGATCATGGTACATCTTGTTGGTTCCCGGGTGAATGGAGTAGCAAGTCTTGTGGGCTTCATCCAGCACTTTCTCTCGCAAACCTCCATGTCTAAGAATCCACATGCGCCAAACCTATTTTTGACACCATTGACGTTTTCTTCACCAACTAGCACCTTACAACTGGTCGAACAGATCATCTATCCGAGGCAACGGGTATCTATTATTCACCGTGAGCTTATTCAGCTCCTTGTAGTCTATACACATTCGCATGCTACCATCCTTCTTCTTCACGACAACACCAGAGCACCCCAAGGAGAAATGCTTGGTCTGATAAATCCTTTATCGAGAAGGTCTTGTAGTTGGGCTAACAACTCATTCAACTCTGATGGAGCCAGACGATAAAGTGCTTTAGCGACGGGCTGAGCTCCTGGCAAAATATCGATCTGAAACTCTATCTCCCGATCGGGGGGTACCTCTGTCAAGTAATCAGGGAACACATCCGGGAAGGCACACACCACGGGCACACCTATCAACTCTACAGTTTCAGCTTTAGCATCTTTAACGTATGGAAAGAATGCTCAGCACCCTCGTTTCCTAAACTTCTCAGCCTTCATCAAAGAATTCATCTTCGGAACTTCACAGATCCTATCGCCGTAAATCGTGACTAAGATACCGTCAGGCGCTTTCATCTGAATCATCTTCCTCTGACAAACTATGTTAGCCTCGTAGGAGGCTAACCAGTCCATACCCAACAAGACGTCAAATCCACCTAGGGTCATAACAAACAACCTAGCGGGGAATCTATGACCTTCCAATTCTAAGCTACAATCCTCTAAGGCCTCAGTTATCTTAGTAGTCTTTCCAATGGCGGTCTCTACTTCAAACACATGATCTATTTCTTTGGTCGTAGCATTCATCACATCAAAGAATGTGGTAGCTATAAAACTTTTACTTGCACCAGAATCAAAAAGAATAAAAGCAAGTATGTTGTTAACCAGAAACATACCTGACACAACATCAGGTTTCGCTCTGGCCTCATCTCTGGTCATCGTGAAAGCCCTAGCTTTGGCCCTTGGCTTGTCAGCAGCTTTCTTTTCCTTCTCAACCTCCTTTCCCTTAGCCGAGTCTACCACTTTCGCCTCTTTACACTCTCGGTTGTGTTGCCACAATTGTAGCACTTTACTAGATTAGGGCAATCCTTGGAGAAATGCCCCGTCTTTCCACATCTGAAACACAGACTCGAACCGAGTCTGCATTCGCCAGCATGCTTGCTCCCATATTTCCGGCAATCACCGGATGATTCCACCTTCATCTTTTTGGCCTGAGCAGCAGACCTCTCATTTCTCTCGCTTCACATTTCCCGACCAGCTCTTCTTCTTTGCCCCCCTCAACGGGCTCATCAGTCACCACATCATCATACACTATCACACTCAACTCCACCAAAGACTCGAAGGTCTTCGGCCCAATTGCCTTCACATACGTCCTGACCTTTGAAGTCAAACCCTGCACATAACACTTCATCCTCCTTTCCTCAGTACTCACTAGGTGAGGCACCAACCTAGCTATCTCGTTGAAGCGAGATGTGTGCCTGTGGGTCATACTTATAGCTTTAAAAGCCAAAAATTTCCATTCCACCCTGTCGATCTCATTTTAAGGGCAGAACTTTCTCATCACCATCTCTTTCAGGTCATTCCACTTCAAGTTCCTGAACTCACAAGAGTCTTTAGTCTGCTTGATGGTGTTCCACCAATGAATAGCTTCGTCAACAAATGAGTGAGCTGCGAACTTCACAGCCTGGTCAGCCCTACATTCACTGATCTCAATCACCGCTTCCATCTCAGACACCCACCGGAGAGTAGCAATAGCACCACCCTTGTCATCCAAGGATGGAGGATTTCACCCCTTGAAGATGCGATACGAACACCCTTTGTCTAAATCCCCATCAGTTTCATTCCCCTCGTCCTTCCCATCCTTCCCCGAGCCTTCCCCGGTACCTTCACTATCTTTCTTGCTAGCTTTGTTCTTTGCCTCCAACATCCACTCCTTGGTTACCTCCTTCATGGCCTCAGTCATAATTGAAGGCATGATGTCCTGAATGATCTTGTGGACCTCTTCGGCGATAGTCTCCCTGACAACAGGCTCCAAGGTAATCCTCTGTTCAAAGTGATGAGAGTTTTCCTTGCTAGCAGTGTGAACATAGTCCACCGGCACCTCCTCAGTCGTCTGCTTTTGGTTCCTGGTGACCGGTGATCTACCCCTAACACCACGAGCACCTCCTCGAGTAGCTTTTCTTCCAGCCATAGCTTGCTATAAGATACAGAAGGCTAACATTATCATTCCATGTAATTGTTCAGATCATGTTAAGTAATGTAAGTTTCTAATGACAGTGGTCAGTTGTAATTAACTACTTACTTTACTCTTCATGTCCTAAACGTTTCCTATCCTGAGTCACATTAGCTCTCAATCTCACTAATAGCACTATAACCTCAAGGAACCTCTAACAATCGTAACCTTCCTGGCATGAAACTACTGGCACTGGCATCCCTTAATCGATCCCATTCTCAGTTCGAGTCTAGTGATCGGAGTGTCTAAATCTCTCAAACTATGGCTCTGATACCAACTTGTAAGGCCCCGTTCCGGGAAACCCCACAGTTGGATTTGGACATCAGAAACACAAGTTCTCGAACATCAAATTTCATTATTATACTCAGCGAAACGTACAAAAATTTCTATCGTTAAGCAATTACATCAAAATATCACTTTAGCTATCTATCTAAAGCTCTATGTCGGAATGCCAGTATCGATCATGTGCCAGGTAGCTCTCTCCCATCCATGCCAAGCTCACCCCCAAAAGATATATAGCATACATGTCAATCTAATATGCATACAAAAGTTAGCGATGCTGAGTGAGCTCTAGGTTTACTTTTACAAAACTGTCTCATACATTAACATCATAAAAACTTTAACTTCGTTCATCATCAACATCGTCATCGAACTCGTTCGATAACCAAACTTTAACGTTAGCTTTCCCTTTATCGTTTTCTTTATCGTTACGTTACCCTCACATTAACAATTACTTTAGCATCACGTTACCCATACTTTAACATTTTACTTTAGCTTAGTCGTTTACTTTATCTTTTGAACTTAGCACGAAGCTTGGTTACTTTACCAAGTGAGAACACAACAAATGTTATTTCTCCTTTAGCTGCACGGGCATACCCAAAGTATACCCCTATGTGAGCACATCGATGTGTAGCTCATATGCGAGAATGCACCAAGCATATCTCCTTTAACGGCACAGGCATACCCAAAGTATACCCTTATGTGAGCACACCGACGTGTAGCTCCTATGCGAGAATGCACGAATACAATTCTCCTTTATCGGCACGAGCATACCCAAAGTATACCCCTATGTGAGCACACCGATGTGTAGCTCCTATGCAAGAATGCACGAATACAATTCTCCTTTAACGGCACGGGCATACCCAAAGTATACCCCTATGTGAGCACACCGATGTGTAGCTCCTATGCGAGAATGCACCAAGCATATCTCCTATCAGTTACTTGCAAGACTTCTTTAGCGCTTTAACGTTTTCACAGCTGTGCTTTATCGGGTAACAGGGTAACTGTTCTTTAGCATTTCACATGTAAATTATCATCGTTCTTTAGCCTTTAACTGTCATGATATATATATATATATATATATATATATATATATATATATATATATATAATATATCTTCATACGTACTTTAATTCTTTAGCTTTAAGTTCATCATTAAGTCATTGTTGACGCACGCTTACGGGGTAACATAACACGTAACAGTCCAAAGTTTTCGCGCGAGAACCCATATTCGTGCGAGAACTTCTTACTTCGGGCGACAACTCCTGCTTCGCGCGAGAACATTATCATTTGCGCGAGACCTTCATCATTCGCGCGATAACATCATCATTGGCGCGAGAACTTTCAAAGAATAACCGTTAGCCGCCAAAATCACATTTCGCACAAGAACTTAGCTCTCGAGCGATAACTTTTTGCTGTACATAACTTTATCCACAATTTATCGCTCCTTAACCACTTTAACACCCAAAACATGCAATAACAGTTATAAACATCATTCATTTACAAAACATTCGTTTAGGTATGCGTATTAGCCCCAAAACATGATAAAACACGTAAAAGATGGACTAGAACTCACCTTACGATATCTTTGCACACGAACAACACAAAACCGAGAGTGTTTCGAGCCAAAAGCTACATAATCATGTGCAATATCATTACATACGGTTCATACATGCATAAATACATCAAATATCGACGAATACATACCTTAGACACCACTTAACACCAACTCCTTTCTTCACAAGCACAATAGCAGGACTTTTCACATGAAGTAAAGAAGATTGGGTGCATGGGCCTATCTATAGTGTCTCTCTCTCTCTCTTTGCAGCTGTTCTCGCCCGAGAACTTCTATTCGCGCGAAAACTGCCTCCACGCGAGAACTTTATCACTCGCGCGAGAACTTCGCATTCAATCGAAAATTCGGGGCGTTACATTTAGTTGTACACTTTGTAACACGTACTTACATCTATGTAACCCTTGGTTTTCATGATTTTCGTTTATAATTTGGTTTTTAAGGGATCCCTCCTCCCTCCCCTATATATATATATATTATTAGTGAAGGTTAGCATATAAAGTGCAAAAAACATATGAAGCGTACGAAATCAATAGGGCGTGACACGTATCTTTTGGGAATAGTTGTAATTCCGCCCACGCAGCAATTACGCATATAAGATATATATTTACGCAAGTTATAATCATAATAACATATTCATAATCACAAAAGTTATATTTATAATTACGCGCAATGAAAATTACTTTAGTTATAAAAATAATTACACAAGTTATATTTATAATTACGCAGGTTATTTTCATAATTACATAATTAATAATACGCAAGTTATACGCACAACATTTAAATGTTTTAAAAAAAAGTTATTTTATTGGAAAAGTATAGTAATACTATACTAAAATTGAAGATAATAAAATGTTTGTTTTTATGGTGTAGCTTTTTAAAAATTCAAGATAATAGGTTGATCATGCCCATCCCGTATAAAATTGAAAATTTTGGTGACAAGGGAGATCATTAGTTTTTAAATATGTGTTTTGATGATAAACGGTGTGTCTTACGACTAAAAAGTTGAAGTTTGAATCCTACGATGCAGGTTATGATATATATATCTTAGAAAATCTAAGAATTGTCGTAAATTAAAAATAAAAAGAAAAAGAAAAAGAAAGAAACCACACTTGAACTAGTTGCTGAAAGCCGGATCTATGATATAAGAACACGTCATTGTTCTCATTTCTGATCTCTTTAGTTTCTCACTGCCTCCAATTCTATTCTCATTTTTGCTCGTATCACACGATTAATACTCCGTATTTGCAACAGTTTTGTCACGATATGCAGCGAATATGAACCTCGAACAACAACTTCTGAATAGAGTTCTTTAATCAAGACCATTGGATCGATGATTGCAGTTGATTTGCAACTTGAAATCTAATCCAGAAGATTAAATCTGCTGAAACTTAGAAGCTAGCTTTGGGTTTGTTTGCTCGAGTTTTCTAGATTTTCTTAGCAGCAAACTACACAGCCCTTCCCGGATAACTCCCAAACACTTTATTATAACCAAGAAAAATATAAGTCAAAGAAACTTAGTTACAACTCACCCGAACAAGGGTTATATAATCCAGCTAATAGTTATCTATCTATGACTCTTAATATGATTTGAATTTTATCTAGAATAACAACTCATATTTATCCATTCAAATAGATAGAACAAACTAGATTTGAATATTAAATCAACTTGACCGACTTGTTAACTTAGTTCTTGACACTTCATCGACTTGTGAAACGGGTTAGAAATTACCACCAACAATCATCTCTATAATTTCTAACCCGTATTAGGTAAGCCTTTTACTCCAAGCAACACCCTACCACATTACTTCTCAATTCCATTTGTGATCTCTTTCAGTTTTTCACTGCCTCCAATTCTTTTCTTATTCTTACTTGTATCACACGATTAATACTCCACGGTTACAACAGTTTTGTCACAATATACAACAAATATGAACCTTGAACAACAGCTTCTGAATCAAGTTCTTTAATCAAGACCTTTGGATCGATGATTGGGGCTGACTTCCAACTTGAAATCTAATCCCGAAGATTAAATCGGCAGAAACTTGGAAGCCAGCTTTGGTTTTCTTTGCTCCAGTTTACTTGATTTTCTTAGCAGCAAACTACACAGCCCTTGGTTCCCGGAATTGATAAACAAGATTGTGGCGGTTTCTAAAACAATCGGCGTCTTTGACCGGTTTGCCCGAGATCTCGATTTCAATCGTCCCTAGATCTTTCCTTGGAAAAAAGTGGTCTGCCCTAGATCTCTTCACGATGGCGACGTGCTTCCATGCAGCGGCTAAATCTTGGTATCAATCCCGGATACCTTGAACCTGGTTCTTGATTTGACCAAGCTCTGATACCAATCCAACTACAGGATCGGTAATACAAGAACACATTATTTGGATAACTCCCAAACACTTATATATAACCACGATAAATATAATTCAAAGAAACTTAGTTACAACTCACCTCAACATGAGTTTATATAATCTAGCTAATAGTTATCTATCTATGACTCCAAATATGATTTGAACTTTATCTAGAATAACAACTCATTTATCTAATCAAATAGATAGAACAAACTAGAATTGATTATTAAATCAACTTGACCGACTTGTCAACTTAGGTTCCCAAATTTCACCGACTTGTGAAACGGGTTAGAAATTACCGCCAACCATTGCAACCGTTGGTATTTCCTAACGTCATGATAGATAAAATTTTAATGATGATAATTCGGTAAGGATGATTGTATAAATGAGAGCCATTAAATAATTAGAAATTAATCGAAACACTTTTTGATCAATGGTTGACATAGATCTGAAACAATACTTTCTATTTAAACAAATGTTAGCTGTATCCAAAAAAGCCTAATGAAAACGAAGTGCCATAAAAACATCATGTTATACATCAACAAATTAGAAAAGATGAAGAGATTCTTTTATATACACTATAAGATTTTAACAAAAGAATAAACGTTCGCTGCCTTCTTGAATTACACCAGAATTTAGAACCTTAGATGCGGAGACTTCCACCATATTTTTCGCTCACAGTCATCTATTGTTCATTAAAAACAATACATGTAAGAACAAAGAAAGAAAAAGTTTTGACGAGCGAGGCAATGTTTGGGATTGATTATTTTTTGTAATAAGACGATTTAGGCCAACTTCAAACTGCTTATTCAGCAGAAATTATTTCACCGGGAACAGTTAAGTTGGTTGGATAAGCAATTCCAAACAATCAATCTCAAACTCTCCCTTGATCAATCAATTCTATTATTATACTTGGTGCATAAAATTTGATAAACCTTCATTTAAAAACTGCTTGAATGCATATATGGAAACATATTACCTGAAGGTGTGGAAGGATCCTGTTATACACTTGTAAGAGAAGTTTAGACTTGCCACTCAACCTGAAGCAAGAACCAATGAAGAGATGCAGCCATTCAAATCATATCTATTGACAAAATACTCAAAATTATCATATTGGCCTGAATAAAATAAAAAGTAGTTACTTGTCACAGTCTATCATAGTGAATCACCTCACATTACAAATATTTTGTAAAGGTAAACATAAAATTTATAGTGTTTTGAAATGGTAAATATGATATTATGAAAATATTTATATATTATGCATGAAGTTTTGAACTTTTATAAGGTTATACAAAATCAGTCACTTATAACATTATAGTTTGATGTGTACCTTCTCAAAAGACGAAAACATGTGTGTATCTCCTCAAGGTCAGATTCTAATTTCAGATCCACATATTCTTTCAAAAGTTGACACAAGCAACTAATGATATCATCACATTCAATGGTGCTTCCACCATGACATACCACATTTGCAGAAATACTTTTTAGTAATACTGAAGATAACCAGCAGTGCGACCCCAACCCACTATACATATCTGAAAAGTATCTCAATATCTGAGAATCACTCGACTTAAATTTCTCAACCCATTGTGGTGGTTTCCCCACCCAAAGCTGATTGCTTGAACTGTCGTCTGTTGGTTTGACCTGGTCCGTAAGATGGTCATGAGCCGGTCTTTGTGGCTCCTGCTCCCGGTGTGCAGGAAGGTCGTCAATTATGTCATTTATTATTTCTTCAGGGAGTTGTTGCAAAACAGATGGATCTATTTGACTCAATGATGACGGCATCATATCAATGTTCTGTGAAGTTGAAGCAGCAGCAATGTTTTCTGATATTATTCCTGGTTCTGACTGTGGTCTAACCCCTTGTAACTGACCTGGGAAAAAAGTCTATTGTATGTAACATACATACAGTTTTCTATAATTGTATGCAAGTGACCTGGACAAAAATGATTAATGTGACAAACCACACAAAATCAAATATCAGTGCCACATCACCAATTTATTGGCTACCGAAGGTCACTTGCATTCATAGAGAAAAAAAACTAAACCTGTGTTACATACACCACCCGAGAAAAAGAAACATTCTTCATGCAATGACAAAAAAGGTGAAAGTAAGTTACGTTTTGGTGTAACCCAGACATATTTTAGTACACAAAAGCCCCAAATTTATTTTACTTATAAATTAGATTGCTGTTAAAATGATTGGTTTTAGTAATCATCCTAGACACAATAATTACTTATAAAAATTTGGACAAGGAATTGATACGACACGGACCAAAACTATTTCCCGCTTAGTCTTGAACCTGTTTTGACCCGTTATGTAACCTGCCTGGTTGGCCACAGCTACAATTTACCTTCAACAGTTCCTGGCGAAATAGATGAAGTGACAACACCAATACTTTCAAACTTGTGCTTTGATATGATATTCTTCAACTTCCCACCATAGAAAGCATTTATTTCAGAAAATATTTCAGGAGGAAGACTCTCAAGAACATCCGAATCAAGATCACTAAGTGGTGGGACATCTGAACTGTCATTAGCTTCCCGATTGGACAAAATATTAAGGGCGTCCGAATTGCTTCTTGACCGATGATGGTGGAGACCACCAATCTGCTCTTTTGTATCTACAATATGTCGACTATTAACAAGCTTGTGGTTCAACTTATATCATTAGATCAAAAAGTCTAAAATATGTATTAAGTAGACCATTACAATGTATGACCCAAAACACAAACATGATGTGAAATTTTGAACCAAAACACCAAAGTGGTGTAATTCTTTGGTGCAACACTATTCATCACACCAAATTTCATGATTCACATATTAATTGATAATTTTACATCAAAAGTAGAAATTAATTACTGAATAATATATCATAAAAACAATTTTATTGAAACCTTTAAACAGAGTATCGTACTAAATATGTTTTTTAAGATCTTTTATTATTATTTTATCATTGTTACCAAGAAGTTGATTGAACATCTAGTTTAGATAACTATGTAAACATAAGATTAAAATATAATTTCTTTTATTTTGATTTACAGATATAATTTAACCAAAACACATTAATGTACAAACCCAATCTTTTACAGAAAAGAATTGATGTAGAATATGGTGCATGCATATGAGTTGAAATGAATTTGGTATAAGAATATTCCAATACTATGTCCTCTATTTAGACAAATATAATGTACATATTTGGTGCATAAATTGGAGATGCTCTAAAAAGATAAAATATATATAAATTGTTCAGTTGTGAACTATGAAACGAACTGAAATAAGGTATCTTAATTAATCATAAAAAGAGGTGATAAAACAATAGCAAGGACATCAAACTTCTAAATTCTAAATGTTAATTGTTCATGATTAACACATGAAAGCTTAACTCTGTCTTTCTGCATAAATCAAGTGTTTAATATATTTAATATGATAACATGCAAAAATGAAAGTACCTTTATTTTCCTTCTCTTTAGATGGCGAAACGGATGCAAGCCAAGAGCGAATAGAGCTCTTTTCATTCCCTTCAAAACCACATGAATAAAAATGATGAATTTAAAATAATTTGAAAAAGAATAAAAAGGAGGTTTTACATCGAAATGAAAGTAAAAGAAGGTAAATATTCATATCTATACATGTAAAAATTCAAAATTTCATATACATCCTTGCAAATGTCATGATTTCATATATCTCCTTCTAAAACACTAAAGCTCACATACTTCACTAAAATTTACATTGTTTGTATATTTAATTTTCATTTTCAGGCTAGTAACATCCAAATACATGCTTCTTCCTGACTTCAACAAATATAATATTATGCGCTTCTTTGAAAAATAGGAGAGGCTTTAAACAGACGTACTAAATTATAAAATATGGAATGATTACATGGAGGAATTTCAAACTACTACAATGACAGATATGAAACTTCCACTAAAAGAAATTAAGTTTTACTCATCAGTAATCAAATATGAAATATCAGATAAGCAAAAGAAGTCCGTAATTATTCCATCAAAAAATCAATCACAAATGAGATGCTATTGCTGGAATACCTTGCTTAAAATTGTCCGCTCTTTCAAGTTTCGTGACATGAAGGCCAATTCCACGTATCTCTTTAACATCTGCAAAGAGAGTTGATCAATATTAATCATTGTTCTCCCCAAATACTCCTAGATATACTGTCTTACCAATATGAAAATGACTGAAGAGCTGCTTAGTTATTCTCTGAAGAACATCTACGTCATCAGTAGCCATTGGAACCTGATGAAATACATTAATTTACTCGGAATATAGAGACCGATATCAAAAAGATAAAAAAAAAAGGGGGAACAATCAGAAGCTACTGTCAATGAATGACTGAGATTGTCACACTCCCCACAGCCCATATATTTTACTGGCTCTTCATCAGTCTTTCTCTTTTTAACCTACATTATCATGTTCATAAGTGTCAATCTCAAATATATAAACATAAAAGTATGTTCCTTGTCCCTTCTATGGTCTTTTTGTTTGTTTAAATATATCCTATGTAACTAAAACTCTTAACTAGTATCAATGATTAAGTTTGATATAACCTAAAAGGGGCAATTTCATAATATAATATTAACTCTTACAGAACACTAGAAATGTCATACCAAACTTTTTCATAGCAAATGAAATAAATTGCTAATTATAACAGCATGTTATAAACAAAGAAACCTTATACACTGAGATGATTAAAAGAGATAAAGTTGTTTCCCTATTCGTTTATTCAATGAGACAAATTGTCGCAAGTAACTGATTTATTTTATATTCAACAGACATACCTAAAATGATAATTTTTTGTGTGTAAATATGAAATTATGAAATTTGGGAGAGTATAATAGTAGTCATAAGTGCACAAGGCCCTGGATAGGTGCCCAGGCGCAGCCCAGTGCACCCCTACCACCCAGCGTACATCAAGGTGCACAAGTGCAAATTCCAGCTGAATTCCGGTCTGAACGAGTCTGAAACAGTAAAACCTGGTCTGAAACATCTAAAATAGCCTGGAATTATTTTAAACTAGCCTTAAACCAGCCCAAAACATATCTAAAACCCTTGAAAATAGCCTGTCATTTGATCCCTATATATATACATATATGAAACTAGTTATCATGAAATAATCAATTAGAAACAACCTTCAAGGTGAAAGTCCGTCCACGTACTCCACATCCCTGTAGACGCAAAGATACCTCCTTGCATAAGCTCAGAAGAAAAACTTGGCTCTGAAATCAGAAAATTAAAAATAAAAATGGTTTATTTACTTATTAACACTCCGTCCAACACAAACACTTCAAAAGTTAAATTATCCTTTAAGTTATCACAAATAGTCAGAGTTAGTCTACTAACATCTTTCGAGTCTTTGAATCTTACACCCCAATTTACGTCAGCGCCTACAGACTTGCTTTCCTGAAAAAAAATATGCGACTATAAAGACCCACTATTAAAGTGTAACATTTTCATTTCGTGATTATTCAAATTGAAAGCCACAAACTATCTGTCGTAGCATGCTTCTCAAAAAAGGAAAATTTACCCATATTTCTACATCATTTATGACGTGTCTAAGTAATTTTCAAATAAGAACCCCACCCCCCCCCCCCCACCCCCAAACACACACAGAGAATAAATAAATAACCCCAAAAAACGAATAGAGAATATATTTGAATAATACCATTCATGGTAATCAAAATTTTAATTAAAATCCCGTGCATCACAAGAGACTCGTTTTTCACATTTGCAATAATTTAGGACAGAAAGAGAGAACTTTTAACTTTTCATAAGCACCAACAAAAATGTCAAAACATGTAGCCCTCAACAGCCCTATACGCTTCAAATCTTTAAAAAGATACCAAACATTAATATAATAAAAAAAAAAGATTACTTGTAATACCTGAATGATGCCAACAAGACGATTATCTATTCCCCTACAGTAATTCCATAACATGTCGCCAGTTTTCTGTCCAAAATCCTTTTGAAGAGATTCCTGAAAAGAGCAGGAAAAAAAACAAAAAGAAAAACACCCAAAATTAGATAAAAAAAACTGTCCATTTTTTACAGATAGACGGGCAGCATCCATAATTAATATTCCATTTTTCTACAAGCTTCAACTTATCTATTTGATAAGAAATACATATGTATATAAAAGTCCAATATTAATGGCAGCTAATTATACAGTTTTCATATTAAACAAGAAAATTTGTATAAATATATACAAACCTTGGGTATCATGCGTAACTCTCCACATGTTTTAACATGTCTCCCGTTCAATTTCTCCTCTAAAGCACGACCAACACCTGGCAATGCCTTAATTGGTAATTCCTTTAAAAAATCGTTCACCTGAAACAATAACAAAATTAATATTAACCAATTACCAATTACATAACAACTGTATACAAATACACACATGGTGATTATGGAGTTTAAAAAACTAATCAAGGTATACAAATCCTTCTCGGGAAAACAGAAATCAGACATTATCAATCAACCAAATTTTTTACCCTTGTGGTTCTTGGTTAAAATTAGCTTGTTAAGCATTAGGTACCCACTATATTCGTATGCTCATAACAAACACTAAATATGCAATGCTAAGCATTAGGTAGCCACTAATTTCATATGCTCATAACAAACACTAAATATGGAATATTATTACTCCCTCCATCCCAGAATAATTGTCCATAAACAAGATGTTAAGATGTGTAACATTAAGGGCAAATGTCATAAGATAGCAAAAACACACTTTTACCGGTGTTTCATTTTCGTAATTATACCTTTAATACATCCGTTTTTGTTAATTATAAGTTTCTTAAAGCAGAGTTTCTTGAACAGCTAACCTGGGTACTTCACGTATTTTTGTCCCTATCTGGTAATTAAACAAGTATCTTGCCCCTATCTAGTTCGTATCTTTCACATTCTTTACAATATAATTACGAAAGTTGGCTTTTCCTGATAAACTTGCAATTACCAAAACAGACCGTATAAAATTAATTACTCAAATACAACACCACCAAAAGGCTATACGGTCTGTTTTATCAAATTTAAAATACCAATTGTTTTTAAAATACCAATTTAATTAGAACAACAAATATTTAAAAAAACAACCTGACAAACAAATGGTATTAGGTAAGTACAAAAATACAATTAGATCCAAGCAGAAGCTTATTTATCAAATTTAAGATACCAATTGACTTGGAAACTTGCTAGATTCAGCGATAAGGGTAAGGAGAAAACTGGGAAATTTACTAGAACTTCCTGGTTTTTGGCATACCTTCTCAGGAGGAAGGTAGCATTGACCGTTTGGCTTAGCACTTTTGGTGGCTAATCGAGCCATAAGAATATTGTTTGATATTCCCACACTCGCAGTGCATCTTGTGGTATCAAATATTTCTTTTCTCATTGAAGAAGCTAAAGCTTCAGGATCATCAACATCTAAATCTGTGATATCTAAAATCGCTTCATCACAACTCATAGCCTGCATCCAGCAACAATGGTTTTAGAACATATAAAACCAAAAGTCAAAATAAAACAATCTCCAATATTATAATCCAGAGGTAAACCGTAAACCTGCACTTTGTTGCAGTGCTTATGCAATATGCTATAGAACTGATCAGCCACCTGAAATACAAGTTAACGTATTAGAAAACATAAATGAAGACACAATATACATATATAGAGGTAGTGCCAAAGTATGCTGGACTGAAATGCGTCAAGCCAACGGAAAGGAAAAAATGTTTGATAACAAACTAGGAATGCAAAGCCCATTCCATAAGCAAAAGTGAAATCCATCCATTTTAGGGCTTTCTTTTATTTCATTCCTTGAATAAGTGAGATGGAAGTTTATAACTAAATCTATTTGTTTCTTTAAAAAGTTATAGTAATAACGATTACCGAAAAAACAATTACTTAAAGTAGAATATATTTTATATTTTAAAAAATAACTAAGAATATTAATATAATCTCATTTGAGGAATTCATTACTTTTTAATTTTTCACTTTCTTAATTTCAAAATTAAATTTTATATATTTTATTAAACTATGTACCAGTTTAAAGTAGAATATATATATCTGTTTACATATAACATGAAAAACTGATACATGAACTAACATGTATTTATTAAATTTATCTCTATTAAAACATGTCACGTCTAATGAAATTCGAATGACACATCTATGTGTGTGTGTGTGTGTAAGAGAGGGATCAAATGAAAACCATGTTTATAATTGAAAACCGTGAAAACCACCTCTACCCGGTCACGTAATTTATAAATTATTTATTTTTTTAATTGTTTAAAGTGTATATAGTAAATTTCAACCTTACTTTTTGAGGTCATTATATATTTTTTAATTTAAACAGCAAGGAACAACGATGATGACGAACCAAGTTACATATACGTAACTTGCATGAGTTACATATACGTAACTTATAGCTGTATACTTGATAACATGTACTTACACATACATAACCCGTGGTTTTCATGGTTTTCAGTCATAACAAGGTTTTCAAGGGATGCCTCGTAAATATACATAGTTACATACATATATTTATATATGTACATATATACATAAAAGTACATATATATATACATATACATACATACATACATACATATATATATATATATATATATATATATATATATATATATATATATATATATATATACACACACATATATATATACATACTATATATATTAAATAACATAATTGTATCACTATTTCCATTCTACATGCTAAGCAAACATGAGAATGTAACGCAATGGATCATTAAATTCCAATACCTCACTTAATTCCATCTAACCAAATATACCTCAACAATAGTAAAAGGGACATTGGTAAACAAACCTCCTCGTAAGCTTCAAAGTCATAAGGAACAATAACAAGGTGAGGGCAACATGATTTAGCAGCTCTAACAAATATTCCAGCCCTAACTCCTACATACATGCAAGACACCACTAGAAGTTAATAAAAATTAGCAGATTACATGAACTAAGCAAACAGCAACTAACCATTATCTCGTGCAGGGTAGTTGGCCGATGAGATTTCAGAAGTACCACGAGGATTATCAGAATGACAAACAGCAACTGGTTTGTCCCATAATTCAGGGCGATTTCGGATTACAACTGACACAAAAAAACAGTCCTGGAAAGTAATATCATCATTACATCATGTAAAAATTTTTGAACAAAGTAATTTATCCTGAAATTCACCCTTTCTATTTAGTATAATAGTTGTAATATCGTGATGTAGTTAAAATCTGGAAGAGATAGAGCAAACTGCATGGAACAGAAACAAACTATAAAAATTTTCCAATTTTAGCAACCAACTTACAATGTATTACTAAGTTTACTAGTTTATCAACCAACCTCACTTTAACTAAATTTCACATGCAAATTATTGGTGTGGCACTAGTTATTGTCATGCCAACCACCACTCATGCAAAAATTCTTATGTGAGAAAAGTTACAAAAATTATAAAAATTTATTCACAAGTTTGGATTAAAGGAAGTCAGAATACCATGTCGATATGAATAATTGTATTTCTTTGAAATGGAGATGAAGCACCAGAGATTAAAGGTCTAAATTCGTCAGATGAATTAGAAAAGCGTTTGCGGTACCGATTCCTCCACGTACCAATGAAGTGTAGTCTAGAGTTCTGTTACACCAAAAGAAATAATCAATAAGAGTAACATCATATGTAAAAAAACAACAGATCAAAGCTTAAAACATATAAAAATATCATATAGTTATGCACTTCATTTCTTCTATTTTTGCTTTCACTTTCTTTCCTTTTGCTCAGGACATGTACTTGATGAGTGCCATCCGCCATGTTAGACGACACATGCAAAATAATTGTCATGCGAAAAACAATAATTTTACACAATTGAAAAAGTATCTCTTTTAAAGAAAATTATATCTAAAACTAATTATTAAATGTCATGTCAAATGCCACATGGCTTATACATAAACACTGAAATGACAAATAAGATGGCCCATCAACAATTAGAGAAAAATCAACAAAAAGTTACCTCTAACAATTGAACAGGTCATACAATGCTACAGTCGGTAATAAAATATTAAAATGTAACCCGATTGCTAAAACCACTAACAAAATTGATGTTTGTTTGTCTAATTTGAAGTTGGTTCTAAAATTCAGAAAAAGGTTAAGGTTCACTTCTAGTACATGCAGTTTGCCCTTAAATAATTTGGAATTCAGATAGATTAGTGATCAAACAATCAAAAGATAATAAATTTACTAATAAGCTGTTTATAATATCATGTCACCCTCCTGACCTTGAAGTAAGTCTCTACAAAATTTGGGTCAAAAGAAGTTGAATGGCCCTTGTTAGAAGAACCTGGAATCGTTGATAAAGATTCAGTAGTACTTTGAACATCTGAGCAACGACTGCGTTCATTTGTTTCAGCAACTTTGTTTTCATATTTATTGCTGCAACTCAGCTCCTTTTCTTTTGCTTCATCACAAATATCATGCTCGGAAACTTCAAGTTTTTTATTAGGTTGTTTTATATCTTCTGCAGAGTCGCCTGCTTCAGAAATATTAATATCTGAAATCATGAGGGCATTGGCAGGATCACATGGTACCAGGTTGCTTCTCAAACCTAGGAATGCTGACAATTTTGGTTGGTTGTTAGTTTCACTAGCTAGCTGGTCAAGTTGATAAGGAACCCCTACACATTAAGAATTAAAAAACTTAAAGACAAAGTAGCTTAAAAGAATTTATTTTCATCCTTCCAAGAGATCTGCAGTTGTGTCACAACTTTGAAAAATGCCACAGGATAAACGTCGTTAGTTAGTGGTCCAATGTGGTAATTATACTAGATAATGTCTTGAGTCTTGACCTCAATACTTTTTTGAAAGGGGTTTTGGTGATTATACTCTTCTGAAAATGGGCTAATATGGTAATTATATTTTATAAATATGATTAGGATGTTATATTAATGATAAGCCACCTCATCATAAAGAATGCCCCCTGTAAGCAATGAACTGGTTATCCTGAAACCAAATTACCAAAATGCCCCATTTCAATAAAGTATAATTACCAGGATGGAATATTTGAGCATAATTACCAAAACAATCCACCAACCTAAGTTGTGGCTATTCTGTGACACTTGACCTTAAGATAACTAGTAGAACTTACAGCTTAACAGCTTATCAGCTGCAACAGAATCCAACACCCATGTAGGTTTCACTACTGGAAGTCCACGACTGAAGGACCTATAACATGTATTACCAATAACACCGTAAGTATATAAATTTAAAAAAAAAATGCAGAATAAGCTTAATGGACAAGGTGTGGACCTCAAATTCTTGACTTTGCTGTTGGGAAGATTACTACATATTATATGTGTAACACGCTGCCTTGAAAAATAATTTTCAAACCTTCCTCCATGCTTTAACATGTAACCACGCAATTCCTGTAAGTTTTTCAGTTTTCACTATTGATGTTAAAGATAGACAAAAATTAATTTAAGTAGTTGTCTACTTCCATCTTCATAGTATTCTATATACATATGGGTCTACCCTCACAATGAAATACAACACAATTATATCTTCCTGGAATCTGATTAAAATCACCATGCACAATCACCAGCAGATAGTAGGCATAAATCATGGATATTTAATGATGAAATTACCAAAATAAATGCAAACCTGACTGGAAGGAACAGTGTATCCATCAACAAAAATAGAAACCCCATGAAATACAGGTTTCTTAGAGGCAGAATCGCCATGAGTTGAGGTTGAAGCTTCAGCATCAAACTGATCATGTAGTTTTCTGTTCTTCACTGCCATATAACTAAAGACAAAGAAACTTCATCATTGTGTTTGTAGATATAAACAGCAGCTGCTTATAAGCAGAAACCCATAATCAGGTTATTAAAAAGGACTTTTCGCTTCCATTTCCAAAGAGGAAAATTGTAATTTTGCTTGCACCAAGAATAGCCGGTTTGAAATAAGCAGACTCAAAGTGTTTATTAAGAACAGGTTACTCCACCCTCAAAGTCTCAAACAACTACGTAAGCATAATAAGCACTTTTCTCCACCCAAAGCTCAAAAGCGCTTATAAAATTGCAATAAGCAGATAAGTTGTTTAAATGAGCAATCCCAAATACCCCCATGTGATCAACTGATGTGTATAACACGATTATAAAAAGATATCATCAACAAAGTTAATGATAATAAAAATACAGGTAAGGGATCCTAGGTCATTTCTTGAGGAGATGTTATCTTCAAAATTCATGCCCCATCAAGTCAAGAAACTGTATGAAAAGAGTGTATACCTGCCGAAATCGGTGAAGGGTGAAGAAGGAAAAGAGGTCCGAGAGGAAGATCGAGAATTGGAACCCCAAGCCATGCCTAGGGTTTTTTGTCCACTGTCCTCGTCTCTCTTCTTCTTCTTGTTCTTGTTGTTGAAATTGTTAGCGCCATTGTGATTAGTGTTTGTCGAATTTAAGCTTCTCTTCGAATTGGAAGCTGATTTTGAAGAATCCAAACTCATGTTTTTTTGGCGCGCAAGATCACCCCCACCGTTTGATAACGAAAACGGACTCTTCTCTTCCCCCTTTTCAGATTTTACTTGTTGAGTCGGTCCCTCTGCTATAGTTGGGTTAATCATCCCACTCCTGTTATTTTTTTTTTTTTCCCCCTGATGTTCACGAACATTTGCCATAAATAAATAAACACGCGTAAATGTTCGTGATAAACGAACACAAACAAAAGTTGGTCAAGCTTTAACACAAATACAAACTTAACATAATTATATGAAAATACTTAACATAATTATCATAAATATAATAACACAAAATTCAAGAAGTTTATCAACCTTAAGCATTAATTGAGGTTGAAAATGATCAAATGAAGGATGTTGCACAGACATATCATATAACTTGGGTTTCATATTTTAAAAATTAAAACCAGTAAAATAAATATAATATATAAAATCTTTAAACGAACAAACACAAATGAACATGTTATCGAATGTTTACGAACATAAACGAACGAGCGTGACCTTTGTTCTTGTTCGTTCGTTCAGCTTAATGAACACAATTTTCTTGTTCGTGTTCGTTCGTTTATTAGACGACGAACATAAATGAACTTCTTGTCAAACAATTCACGAATTGTTCCCTAAACGTTCGTTTTGTTTACATCCCTAGAATTCCGTCAATCTTCGACCTCCTAATGTGTTCTTCATTTCAATCGAACAAGTTAGCTTCATTTCCTTATTCCTCTTAACTTTGCCGACGCTCTATGCTCAAACTCAATTCAATCTAAGTTTTAATTTAGTCACGATCTAATAGCTACGGAATCTAATCTAACCTAACTGAAGTACAAGTCGTGGTCGGTTGATTGATATTAGAAATAGGGATGGGGGAGTTGGTGACTAGTGCATGGCATGTGCGGTGTCTGGTTTGTCTTCTACGTACTATTCACTTACTAAATTAAGTTTTCATTATTTGGTTTATGTTAGTGCGAAGATCTTGATTGTAGTTAGCCATTGATCATCTTTATTGATCTTGTAAGTGGATCTTTAAGCTGCCAGCTTAGAATACTAGGTTTCCAATTCATTATGTTGAATTATCCAGTTGATTTGTTATATGTGTTTGCTGGACTAATTAGGGATTTAATTATTCCTAAAATACCTTAATATATGTTTTGGGGATTTCTTAGTTAATATGACTTAAAGTAAAAAAACAACATATATTTGTTGGTCTTTTTATCCATGAATTATGTATGGTTTGGAAATAACAAATTAGGTTATCAAATCAGACATTGTTAACATATGATGCTTAAAAATGTGTTCATGTAACACCCGGAAATTTACTAAACGAGAAAAGAAAAGAAAAGTATAAAGAAACAATGGTGAAATAACCCAAGTTAAGGGGCTAAAAGTGTGCAAGAGGTAAATTTCATTATTATTATGTTTAAAAGAAGGATGGTCGCCCACTATCACCTTTCTACCCACTCTCTTGACTGTAAAAAGGAAAAGAAGAAGACATAAGTTTTTCCATCGGTTTCTAGTGAGAGAAACCTTCGAAAGGTGAGTTTTTCGTGTGTTTTTGCTCGGTTTCAGCTGGATTTTCAGCTTCTGGACCGGGTTTTATGTGTTTCTATGTGTTTAGTTGCTTCTTTACGTGTGTATAGGTGTTTGAACTCATTGTGCTCTCGAGTTTGGTGGAGTTTTGCTCGAAGGCTGCAATAGGTGAGTTCTAGATCCCCTCTTTTAAATGTTTTCTACTTATTTGGGGCCGGTATGCATATTTAACTGATGTTTTCGAAACTAGTTATGATTTTTCATGTATGATGCGAGCGACTCTTATGATATAGTTATGTTTTGTGATTCTCTTGATGATCGTTTAATGTTTATGATATTCTAAGTGTTAGACTGATAGATCTAAGTTGTATTCATGTTAGAATGATGATTGAGAACTAGTAATGGCATAAGTTGCATTGCAGGTTAGTTTTTGTGTTCATCCGCATTTAACAGTTAAGTCTTTTATTCATACGCATTTGCTAAGTCTTTATCCGCATTTGTTAAGTCTTCATACGCATTTGCTAAGTCTTCATACGCATTTGCTAAGTGTTCATACGCATTTGCTAAGTCTTCATGCGCATTTGTTGTGTTCATCCGCATTTGCCTTTAGTACAGTCAAAGTGTTCATCCACATTTGTTTTGCCCATGCGCATTTGCTACAGTGTCCATGCGTATTGCTTTAGTCATCCGCATTCGGTTCATGCGCACTTCCTGACACTTAGAATATTTCCTGAGAATGTTCATCCGTATTTGTCTAAGTTCATCCGCATTTGTCTAAAGACTTGGGATTTTATGAAATTTTGGGAATAGAATCTAAGTGTTAAGTATTAATGTATAAGGGAAGATTATGCTTGTTTAATGTTTCTAATGTTTGATTTTCTTCTTATGGGCTGCTTGTTATGGATAGTTATTATTATACTTTATGGTATGTGATTATTAAAACAGTAAATATTTTAAAAGTATTATTCATAACCAAGTGGACACAAAGAAATAAAAAAAGATAGTGGAACTTAATGAATGTTACCCCAGGCCCTTTTGATCAATGGAAAAGCCTTGCAAGCATAATGGAATGAGGTGCACGACCTTCATGTCGTTAGCTCAACTGATGTGTGACTGATTCAGGATGCACATCTGGGGTCTAATCCTGGGGATTGACCAAACCAATGGGACCCGTATTCATGAGCAGGCTTCGTGCCTAGCAGTGTGGGTCAACTGTCGAATGGGTTAGCTACCAAAAATCGTTTGCCGACAGGGGTTCGGCATTTGTTGCCAACCAACAATATAAGCTCTTGTTTTGTGCAAACCTAGATAATGAAAGTGAAAGATAATGAAAGATAGAAAGATAAAGAATCTTTTAATGATTGATTATGTATGATGATGAATGATCACCAAGTAAAGTTTACAAAAGTATGTTTTCTATATTATTAAATTAGAACTCACTCAGCAACGCTGACTTTTTATATGCATTTCCAGTTGGCAGGTAATGTGGTTGCTGAGAGTGGTACGGAGTTGAAGCTACTTGGCAAGCAAAGACTGGCATCCATCTCATGCAAGAAGAATGTTGTTATTTTGTAATACAACTAAGTAATCTTTTGTGATTTTAATCAACGATGTATTACTTGGCAAAAGTAACTATAAATGCATGAAATGGTTTCGATAATTCTTCCGCTGCAATATTTTCTTATGTTTATATATTTTAAGTGAGTTTTACTAATGAATGATGCTATGAATGACCAACTGTAAGCGTCCCGGGAAAGGGGCCTTACAAGTTGGTATCAGAGCCAAAGTTTAAGAGAATTGGGTAAATCATTTTTCAAAACCTAAACTTAAACTGAGAATGGGACAGAATGGAAGGATGCCAGCCCAAGTAGCTACGTGCCATCAGGTAAATTTTTTCATAAGTAATCGGTATTACGTGCGTGTGCTATTTGATTTATGTGCTTCGTAGATTTGGACACTGATGTAGTCTGGATAGGGAACGCTTGGGGGATGAAGAGTAAAGTAAGTGGCTAATCACAACTGGCCACTGTAATTAGGGACTTACTATACTTGATATAATCTGAGCTATTACCTTGAATGACCACGTTGGTGTTTGAATCTTATAGTGTTTTGAGGATGGCTGGTGGTCGATCCTCGGGGGCTTCTAGAGGTGGAGGTCGCGGTGGACGTGGTGTTGGACCACGTGTCACGAGGGACGGGGTTAGGACTTCCGAAGCGGCTCCTGAAGAGCCCGAGTTTCATCACCATGGAGGTGGGGATGAGAGCATAAACCTGATGACCATAGTGAAGGAGGCTGTAGCTGAGGGAGTTCACCAAGTCATGCACACGATTTTACCGTCTGTGGTGACTGGGGTCATTAGGGCTATAAGGGAAGATAAGAGGAGGGGGGAGAACTGGAGTAGAAAATGTGTTGGTAGTGGCGGTTTCCCTCCCAAGGGTAAAAGGGCGAAGGTAGGGGGATGCAAGGTGGCTGCAACCGAGATAGGAGTGAAGGTGTGCGAGAAGTGCTGGAAGGGGCATGCAGGAGAGTGTAGGTGAGGATCGAACGCCTGCTTTCAATGTGGGAAGGAGGGCCACATGGAAAGGAGTTGTCGCGTGTGAAATGTTACAACTATGGCAAGAAGGGGCATATGAGCAAGGACTGCAAGAAGCCAAGGGCTGAGAGCTCCGGGATGAAGAAAGGGACTGAGAAGGTGAGTGGAGGACGGAGGCCAGAGCATTCGCTATAAATTGGGTGGAGGCTAGGGTGGACCCCGATACGGTGTCAGGTACATTTCTAGTAAATCGAACTTGTGCCTATGTGCTTTTCATTCTGGTGCTAGTAGGAGTTTTATTTTGCTGCCTTCTGTGATAAGTTGCCCGCTAGGAGTAGGAAGATTGAAGAGCCCTTTGATGTAGAAACTGTTATTGGTAAGTTAATCAGGATTTCTGTAATGGTAGAAGACTGTGGCATAGAGTTGGAAGGCCATAGGTTCTCTGCTAAATTATTCGTGATGCCCCTAGGCGGATTCGATATGGTTTTAGGGGTGGATTGGCTAGCGGCTTATGAGGCAAATATTGTGCGTCACAAGAAGATGATTCGATTGACCGCGCCTGATGGAGTTCGGTAACGATTTACGGCGATAGGGTTAGTACTGTTACGAAGGTAATTTCAATGGTGATGGCTGAGAAGTGCATGAGGCGAGGAGTTAGTGCCTACCTGGCTTATGTGAAAGATGTGGATACGTCAGTACCACGATTGTCTGATGTACTGGTCGTGTGTGACTTCCCAGATGTATTCCCGGAGGATCTATCGGATGTGCCACCAGACCGCGAGTTTGAGTTCCAGATTGATTTGATACCTGGTGCCCAGCCTAATGCCGAGGCACTGTATCGACTAGCTCCCTCCGAGATGAAGGAACTGATGGTCCAGTTGTGAGAGTTGCTGAATAAGGGGTTTATCCGACCGAGTATCTCTCCCTAGGGTGCTCCGGTCTTGTTTGTAAAGAAAAAGGACGGTAGCATGAGGATGTGCATCGACTACCGTGAGCTGGATAAGTTGACTATGAAGAATCGGTATCCGTTACCAAGGATTGATGACTTGTTGGATTGGCTTCAAGGTGCCAGTTGGTTCTTAAGGATAGATCTCCGATCTGGTTACCATTAGCTAAAGGTCAAAGAACAGGATATCCCGAAGACAGCGTTTCGAACTTGATATGGGCATTACGAATTCCTCGTTATGTCTTTCGGTCTAACCAACGCGCCAGCTGCTTTTATGGATTTGATGAATCGGGTGTGTCGGCCGATGTCGGATAAATCAGTGATTGTGTTTATTGATGATACCCTGATTTATTCGAAGAGTGAAGAAGAACATGCCGGTCACATTTGCGAGGTATTGGAGACGCTTAGAAGAGAGAAGCTGTATGCTAAGTTCTTTAAATGCACGTTCTGGTTGTGGGAAGTTCAGTTTTTGGGTCATGTGGTTAATTCTGAAGGGATTATGGTGGACCCGACAAAGGTGGAGGCGGTTATGCAATGGAAGACTCTAAAGACGCCATCCGAGATCCGTAGTTTTTTGGGTTTGGCGGGCTACTACAGACGGTTCATCCAAGACTTCTCCAAGATAGCTTCACCATTGACCAAATTGACCCGTAAGGATGTGAAGTTCGTATGGAGTCAAGTGCAGGAGAATGCTTTCGAAGAGTTAAAGACAAGGTTGACTCAAGCTCCTGTCTTGATGTTACCTGAAGGGAATGAAGACTTGGTGGTATATTCCGATGCTTCTTATTCAGGATTGGGTTGTGTGCTGATGCAACGGGGAAGGGTTATAGCCTATGCGTCTCGACAATTGAAAATCCATGAGGCTAACTATCCTACTCATGACCTGGAGTTGGAGGCTGTGGTTTTTGCATTGAAGATTTGGAGGCACTACCTGTACGGGACGAGGTGCACCATCTTCACCGATCATAAAAGTTTGAAGTACTTCTTCGAGCAGAAGGATCTTAACATGAGACAAAGAAGATGGTTAAAGTTGATTAAGGATTATGACTGTGAAATCCACTTTCATCCAGGTAAGGCGAATGTGGTAGCCGAGCCCTCAGTCGAAAGGAGATGCCAGAACCGATTCGGGTGAAGGCTTGCCAGCTGCTTGTGACGCCGAATGTTATGGGTCAAATTAGGGAATTCCAAGACGAGGCATTAAAGGATGATAAGATCAACTCTGAACGAATGAAGGGGCAGGCGACGGATTTGGGGGAAAACACCCTTGGTGTTAAAACCTGTTTCGGGCGGATGTGGATTCCTCGTTATGGAGAGCTGAGGGGAAGGATCATGGATGAGGCTCACAAAACACGGTATTCCATCCATCTTGGTGCTATAAAAATGTATCATGATCTGAAGAAGGATTATTGGTGGCCAGGGATGAAGCGTGACGTGGTGGAGTACGTGAGTAAGTGCCTGACCTGCTTACAAGTGAAGGCAGAACATCAGAAACCATATGGGAAGATCCAACCTTTGGATATACCCGAATGGAAGTGGGAACACATCACCATGGATTTCATCACAAAGTTGCCTCGCACTGCGAGAGGATGTGATACCATTTGGGTGATTGTAGACCGCCTGGCGAAAAGTGCACACTTTTTGCCAATCCGAGAGACTTACTCGTCGGAAAGGTTGGCGGAGCTGTTCATCAAGGAGATCGTAACTCGTCATGGCGTGCCAGTGTCTATTGTTTCTGATAGGGACACCCGATTCACGTCCAAGTTCTGGAAGAGATTTCATGATACGATGGGGACGAGGTTACATATTAGCACAGCTTATCACCCTCAGACAGATGGTCAATCAGAACGGACCATTCAGACCTTGGAGGATATGCTCCGGGCATGCATTATTGACTTTGGTGGAAGTTGGGATGAACACCTACCGTTGGCAGAGTTCTCCTACAACAATAGTTATCATGCCAGTATAGGCATGCCACAATTCGAAATGTTGTATGGGAAGAGATGCAGAACCCCGGTGTGTTGGGGTGACATCGGGCAGAGAGAGTTGGGAGGCATCGAGATCATTGAAGCCACGTCGGAAAAGCTAGAAAAGATCAAGGCTTTTATGAAGGTGGCGAAAGATAGGCAAAAGTCGTATGCTGACAAGAGGCATAGGCCGATTGAATTCCAGGTGGGTGATAAAGTGATGCTGAAGGTTTCACCTTGGAAGGGGATCATTCATTTTAGAAAGAGGGGTAAGCTAAGCCCGAGGTATATAGTACCTTTCCTAATCATTGCACGAGTAGGAGAGGTGGCCTACAGATTGGAGCTACCCGATGAGTTAAGTGGAATTCATCCAACATTCCATGTATCTCATCTGAGAAAATGCCTAGCTGATGAAGATATGATTGTACCACTGGGAGACATTGAAGTGGATGAACGACTCAATTATGTAGAACAACCAGTGGCAATCATTGACCAAAAAGTGGATGAACGACTCAATTATGTAGAACAACCAGTGGCAATCATTGACCAAAAGGTGAGAGATTATGGAATAAAGTGGTTCCACTTGTGCGAGTACAGTGGAGGCACAGGAAGGGATCTAAGTCTACATGGGGAAACTGAGGAAGAGATGAGACAGCATCACCCACAGCTGATCGAGGAGTGATAGGTTTCGGGGACGAAACCTTTATAAGGGAGGTGGACTTGTAACACCCGGAAATTTCTAAACGAGAAAAGAAAAGAAAAGTATAAAGAAAGAATGGTGAAATAACCCAAGTTGAGGGGCTAAAAGTGTGCAAGAGGCAAATTTCATTATTATTATGTTTAAAAGAAGCATGGCCGCCCACCATCACCTTTCTACCCACTCTCTCGGCTGCAAAAAGGAAAAGAAGAAGACAGAAGTTTTTCCATTGGTTTCTAGTGAGAGAAACCTTCGAAAGGTGAGTTTTTCTTATGTTTTTGCTCGGTTTCAGCTGGATTTTCAGCTTCTGGATCGGGTTTTATGTGTTTCTATGTGTTTAGCTGCTTCTTTAAGTGTGTATAGGTGTTTGAACTCCTTGTGCTCTCGAGTTTGGTGGAGTTTTGCTAGAAGGCTGCAATAGGTGAGTTCTAGATCCCCTCTTTTAAATCTTTTCTACTTATTTAGGCTGGTATGCATATTTAACTGATGTTTTCGAAACTAGTTATGATTTTTCATGTATGATGCGGGCGACTCTGATGATATAGTTATGTTTTGTGATTCTCTTGATGATCATTTAATGTTTATGATATTCTAAGTGTTAGACTGATAGATCTAAGCTGTGTTCATGTTAGAATGATGATAGGGAACTGGTAATGGCATAAGTTGCATTGCAGGTTAGTTTTTGTGTTCATCCGCATTTAACAGTTATGTCTTTTGTTCATACGCATTTGCTAAGTCTTCATCCGCATTTGTTAAGTCTTCATACACACTTGCTAAGTCTTCATACGCATTTGCTAAGTCTTCATGCGCATTTGCTGTGTTCATCAACATTTGCCTTTAGTACAATCAAAGTGTTCATCCCGCATTTTTTTTGCCCATGCACATTTGCTACAGTGTCCATGCGTATTGCTTTAGTCATCCGCATTCGGTTCATGTGCACTTCCTAACACTTAGAATATTTTCTTAGAATGTTCATCCGCATTTGTTCATCCATATTTGTCTAAGTTCATCCGCATTTGTCTGAAGACTTGGGATTTTCCGAAATTTTGTGAATAGAATCTAAGTGTTAAGTATTGACGTATAAGGGAAGATTATGCTTGTTTAATGTTTCTAATGTTTGATTTTCTTCTTATGGGCTGCTTGTTATGGATAGTTATTATTATACTTCATGGTATGTGATTATTAAAACAGTGAATATTTTAAAAGTATTATTCATAACCAAGTGGACACAAAGAAATAAAAAAAGACAATGAAACTTAATGAATATTACCCCCGGGCCCTTTTGATCAATGGAAAAGCCTTGCAAGCACAATGGAATGAGGTGCACGTCCTTGATGTCATTAGCTCAACTGATGTGTGACTGATTCAGGATGCACATCTGGGGTCTAATCCTAGGGATTGACCAAACCAATGGGACCCGTATTCATGAGCAGGCTTCGTGCCTAGCAGTGTGGGTCAACTGTCGAATGGGCTAGCTACCAAAAATCGTTTGCCGACAGGGGTTCGGCATTTGTTGCCAACCAACAATATAGGCTCTTGCTTTGAGCAAACCTAGACAATGAAGGTGAAAGATAATAAAAGAAAGAAAGATAAAGAATCTCTTAATGATTGATTATGTATGATGATGAATGATCACCAAGTGAAGTTTACAAAAGTATATTTTCTATATTATTAAACTAGAACTCACTCAGCAACGCTGACTTTTTATATGTATTTCCAGTTGGCAGGTAATGTGGTTGCTGAGGGTGGCACGGAGTTGAAGCTACTTGGCAAGCAAAGACTGGCATTCATCTCATGCAAGAAGAATGTTGTTATTTTGTAATACAACTAAGTACTCTTTTGTGATTTTAATCAACGATGTATTACTTGGCAAAAGTAACTATAAATGCATGAAATGGTTTCGATAATTCTTCCGCTGCAATATTGTCTTATGTTTATATATTTTAAGTGAGTTTTACTAATGAATGATGCTATGAATGACCAACTGTAAGCGTCCTGGGTACGGGGCCTTACAGTTCATTCCCTTTTAATTTATTTTCTTTTTATACTTATTTAACTCTATGTATTCGTTAAACCCTAGCATCCTTCGTTATGTTTTTAGTGGTACTGGCTATTTCAATCCATTGAAAAAGAGTAATGTTCATCATGGAACCTAGTTTTTAGGTGCTAAAGGGGACTATCATTTGAGATCCATGAAATGAGATTTAAACCAAGATAAACAATATAGCATGTGGTACTTCTATAGTTGTGCTTATCTCCAGCCCAATCAGCATCAGTAAAGCATGTAAAGTTAGGGGGGACTTTTACAAATTAAAATGCCATGGATATAAGGTGATATGAAGATATCTTAATATGGTGTTTGAATGTCATTCTGTGAAGAGATGTAGGTGCATGAATAAACTAGGATATGCGATTGACTATAAATAAGATATCAGGTCTAGTGAGGGACAAATATCTTAAGGCACCGACTAATGTACAATAGTCAATGGGAGAAGAATTAGGTGTGCCACTGTTCTAGTGAGGGACAAATATGGTTTTTGCAGGACCGGGTAAGGGTGTTAACTACAATTAGTTTCACAAGAGGAGTGATCTTAGATCACTTAACAGTTCAAATAGGGAACAGGATACTTTGAAGATACAAAGAACACAGGTAACAATAAGACAGAACTTAGAACAATAACATAAGTATTAGTTTTCAAGGATGTTGTATATTGGTCTCAAGTTCTATTACAAGTGTTTAAAGCATAATCTAAAATACAAGGACCTGAGACTTTTTTATACTACAACCTACAACCGTCAATACTTGGAAGGACAGTTGGAATTGACTGATCTAGACAACAAGATCAATCTGGAGTCAAAAGGCATATTGCCTTTTGACTAGTGACTATGACTATGACATGCCATAGCTCACTGACTTTTCCTATTACAAAAAAGTCTAAAGGAGCAAAAGAAGAAAATTACAAACAAAGACTTTATCTACTATTCACTAAAGCATTGAAGTTTCACCAACTCATACAAGTTGGTGAGTTATCAGAGTTCCAGCCAAAAGTTGGTCAGCTTTATCAAAAGTAGATCAGAGAAAGCATCTTTTCTCTGTCTTCCGAAGAAATCAGTCTTCACAGCAAAATGGCTTCGGAAGACTTTGTCTTTGAAGCTTCGGAAGACTTCATCATTGGCTTCGGAAGAACTTGGCCTCTGGCTTTGGAAGTTTTTACACTTGGAATATTTTCTGTTAAGTGTAAAGCTTCCAAAGTAATTTCTTCTGAACTTTTGGCTTTGGAAGACTTTACACTTAGAGTTTTAGAAAATGTAAAGCTTTCGCAGCAAGTTCATCCTTGTTCCTTAGTGCATGTTGGAAGATTTTTGGTTGCATCAGCCTCATAATCTTCAGATAGATCCCTACAAACTCCCCCTAGGCTGATGCTACCAAAATAGAGAGATTCTTCAGATGTTGATAGTCCTTATTAGAATCAGCAGCAAACCTCTCTTCATCATATGGTCAGGATCCTTTAGACTCTCATAGAATCTTCTCATGTCATAAAGATCATGCAGAGGAAGGGAAAGCATGTCTTACTGAAAGTAGACATCTTGACCTCCTTGATCTCTAGTGACATACCATCTCTATGGATTGTCAGCAAAACTCCAGGACACGATAGGTCTTCCAACTGCAAGAGGCTCTACTCTGATGGGAGTTGGCTGAGCAGTGTGGCACCTAGTCAAAATCAGGTCAACACCAGTTCGACTCAGTCTAATAATAATATGTATTTATTATTATCTGTCGCGATTAACCATCTGAAACTCAGATCGACGTTTCTACCAAACCTTATTGTCAGTTAACTGTTTGAGACTAATAATAATATAATAACATTTTAGTAATGTTAATAATAATAATAATAGGTGGGTCTTATGCATGAATGACAACTCATGCTAGCATGAGTGTTTAAAAACACACTACACACAATCTTTACACACACACACACACACACACTAACACAACTCTTCACCTTCTACCCCTTACCTCTTCCCCCCTCCCCCATCGGCTCCCCCAACCGAGAACCACTCCACCGCCACCCTCCCATCCACCGCCGGAGACCACCACAACCACCAACCACCGCCGCACCACCGTCTTCCATCACCAACCGCAGTCGCCATTCACCATCGAAGCCACCATCCACCGCCCCCTTCCACCGTTGAGACCACCAGCAGCCACCACCATCCCCACATCCGCCAACTACCACCTGCCACCGCACCATCACCGCAACCGCCAGCTACACCACAGCCACTCCACCGTGACTGCACCTCACCGTGACCACCATCAACCCGTCACCCCACCACCGTAGGTCGCCCAACCCCCACCCCTTCGGCCACCGCGAACATCACCACTAATACCCTCTTTTTTTTGAAATCACACCACCACCACCACTATAAGGAACCTTTCTTTTGTTCCATTCGAGTCAAGAACGAGAGAGTTTTCGAGTAAAGTTGAGGTAGGAGCTTGAAGGTGTAACCGGGTTTCGAAGATTCGTGTGCTAGCATTAGAGATCGTTGGTTTAGGCTTAAGGTATACTTGTTTGGGTTAACTTGTCTTTATCACTTCATGCATGGGTGATCAAGATGGAAATCTTGATGAACCCTAGTTCACCCGCTTAGATGTTCATGAAAATTTATGTTTTGATGAAAATGGGTTTTGAAATGAGTTATAATCTGAAAATGCATGTTGAAATAGCTTTAGTTTGATGAAATCTTGTTTTACGTATGGTTTGGGCTTATGAGAATGTGTATAGATGTATGTTTATGATTGCGTATGTATGTCGTATGTGTAGATGGAAATATTGGTCTAATATATATCATAAGGATGATAAGTTAGAAGTTATGGATGAATTAACAAGGTTGGACATAATAAGAACTCTTGAATAAATAAGGATTGTTGGACAAAATAGAAAGATGTTTAGATTAGATGACTAAGTTGGATTATTGATACAAAATCGACACTAAAAACACGTTAGAAAAACTTCACATAAGGGAAAGATTTGATTGACAAAAATAAGTAGAGAACCTTAAGACCTTACCTAAAACTAACGGAACGTTGTGACAAACTAACTTAACTAAAATGACATTTTAAGACTTCAAGACTTTTATAAAATAAAATTTATAAGAACCCTAAAAAGCAATATATTTTAGCAATTTACGATTAATAAAAGTAAATATGTAATTTACAAAACAATTAACACAAGTTAACATGTTTTAAAATTTATCAATATAATTCACAAATTAAAAATAGTATCGACTTATTCAAAAGAATATATATATATATATATATATATATATATATATATATATATATATTCTATATTTTTAACGAAGAAAAGATAATATATTTTAGATTTAAAAAAATATATATATATATAGGATGGTGAAAGTCTTGGGTAAAATCGCTAAAATACCGATAGATAATTAATTAGAGTTTCACGACATAAATTGTTAGTTTAAGAAATTGTGATAGTCTTCGTAAGAAACAAATGTAGAATTAGGAATGGATTAATGGTATTATTAGGTATTAGTAAGTTAAATTATGCGTGTTAAATGACTTATTAAACATATTAATTCTCTTTTCCTATAAGAAAAATGTTTAATAAATAATAACCCTCTCAAAATTATAAAAGATTTTTTAAAAAACACTTGCAATAATTTTAAGTACGTTTTTACCATTAAAAGTCAAATAAGTTGGGTGAACAACATTCTTATAAACAAGCTTTTCGATTTTAAAAGTAAGTCTTTCACGTTTAGGATCTTGATAAGATCGGTGCAAGACGTTGTAGATCTGACATTTGATCGCATACGAAGGTGAGTTCTTCGGCTCTATTTTAAATATTGTTTTATTTAAACTGTTTTGGGGAAAAAGCATGATTGTTCAATTATTTTTATACATGATGGGTAAAATGAGATTAATATATGTTATGATGGTATAAGTTGAGTCAATAGTATAGATGTATACTGTTGAGCTCTAAATCCCCCCATAATCATTAACCTCGGGGAGGCCGCAAACTATATTGGTAGATCTATCGGGTTAGAAGGGCCCGCTCTCGCGACCAGTCATGATGGTCAGGTTGTAGCGAGGGAGTTTATATGTTTGGACTATTATGGGGCAACGACATGTTTCTTTGCTTGATTATGGACTTATGATTAATTTGGGGTGTGACAAGCAGCCTCTTCATGCACTTCCTCAGGATGTTCTGACTCATCCTGAGGTGTACAGGTGGATGCCTTAGTTTTCTTTTTCTTTTTAGGGGTTCTTCTGGCCATCCTTTTTCTCCTCTTTGATGATTTCAACTGAGAGGACTGGTCTTCAGCACCAGATTGTTCAGTAGTGTCCATCTCAGTTAGGTTCTCTTCTCTCACCGGTTTAGAAGGAGAGAGAAGAGGACACTGTTGGGGATCAGAAGATGAAGTTGGCTGAGATACAGCTCTAGGTTCAGGTTGTGTTGTCTCAGGGGTTTCAACTTTCACCTAAACTTCAGGTTGAGCTGGACTTGGTGGATAATGCAAGTCTACAAGCTCTCCTATTTTAATCTTTTGCTTGATCACTCTTATATGCTTATCCATGGTGGATAGAAACATAGGACCAAGCCTTCTTCCAGAGAATCCGTACAGCTTCAAGAAGCTCATCATCCTTTGTCTATCTTTAGACTTCTTTTGGATTTTATGGATGATGGCCCTTGACCTTGCAGCTTCTTCCCTTAGCTTTCTCTTAGCAGCTTTTCTTTCTTTTGTGGCTTGTTCCTCCAACTGCTTGAGATATTCAAATTCTATGTACTGAAAGGATATGGGAAGAAGTGCAACTACCTGATAGAGTCCTGTGGCACTCAAGTAGTTGATCATATTCATTCTTTCAGCTTCCCTATCTACCTGAGGTTGTGCCTGTGCCACAGTCTCTGTCTCAGGACTTTCTTGAACTGGGGAGAGGACAGGAGCATGTTTGTAGAGCCTTTTCAGTCTCCTTTCTTCCTTAATCTTGAGGAGTAATGTTGTATCCTCTGCCTCCCTCCTCTCCTTTGACAGCTCAGTGTCAGCCAGCTCATTCAACTCTTCTAAGGGGAGAGAAATGAGTTCATCTATGTTGTAGTTCCTAGTCCCCAGGTAGTTTAGCCTGGCTGCCCTTAACTCATCTTCTTGAGTATTTGGCCTAGGGGCAGCCCGAATTGTAGCTTCCATGAAGCCTGGGGACCTATTTGAACTCTCTCCCCTCAGCTTCCTCTTCCTCTCTCTCTCTTCTCCTCCTCCATCTCCTCAGGAGTTAATTTACTTTTCCCTTTGTCAACCACAGGCCTTGGTGACTCAGGGTGGAGAGAACTTTGGTCTTCATTGCTTGGTTCAGCAATCAAGCTCTGGCCAGAGAGAGGTTGTGAGACACCTTCACTAGCGGGTGCCTCACTGAGGGTACTGGGTGCAGAGGGAGATTCTGTCTCAAGGTTCACAGGCTCAACCTCTGGGCCTTCAGTCAAGGTTTTCCCTTTGAAGCTAATCTTAGGGTCCACCTCAACGTCTAGTTGACCAAAGATCTCACCTGCTAGCCTCTGTCTATATAATTTTGATCTCAATTTGAATTCCTCTAGCACCCTATCATGAATCCGGTCTGCTAATCTCTCATCTTGTCTGTTGTGGCTTGGGTTGACAAGTGGAAGATTCACCAGATTGATGCACTCATAGAAACTCAGGTGTGAGAAGTTGAAGATTTCCAGTTGACCTTGAGCTCTAGAGATCACAAGAGCTCTTCTGTTGGTGTCATACCCCCATCCCATAATTGGATTCTCAAAGGGAGCAGACATTGCTCTTGTAATTCCCTCCTCAAACAAGTGTTGAATGAGTAAGTCTATGTTCATGACTTGAGGAGGTTGTTGAGTCTGGAAAATTGCAAAAGAGGTTGGTGACTCCTCTATGTCCATACTCTAGGAGGAACTCCCAGGTTCTGTGGTTGTGAGGACTTTCTTCCCCTTTTTGGTAGCATCACCTTCTTGCATAGGTGAGTTGGGGGTGTCATCCATCACTTCCACAGGTTCTTGTGGACCTGGTTGAGTCCTCCTTAAGGGTCTCTCAACTAACTGGCCCTTGAGATCGGTGATCTCAAGTTGCTGGTCATTGACCCTCTTCTGGAGGATAGTCACCTGAGATTCCAGGTGAACTATCTTTGAAACTAGATAGGTGCAGGTGTTTGTTAGTTTATGCACCCTATGTTTTAGACTCCCCTCATCTTCAGTTGAAGAATCACTGGGGGATGAGAGAATTGGACCAAAATCTTCTTCCTCATCACCAGCATAGTGTTCTTGGCTGCTGGATTTCCCCTGCATCATGACAACTTCCAGAGAAGTGTCAAGAGGCTGGGTTGCCATGGTTGAGGTCTTACTGATGTTCACTTTCTAAAGTGAGAGCCTCTTCCATATGGATCTCCTAAACATGTTCAGGAAGACCCACCTCAGTTGTGGGTAGATGATGTGGGCTAGACCTGGGTGAGTCAGGAGTACTCATTTCTCCTTGAGTGTGGGAAGAGAGGAGAGACTAGTGGTACTCACTGAAACCCAAGTCCTCATCATTATAGAAATCAAATCAAGGCTAGGAATTGGGTGGTTTAAGTCCAGCGGCTGACAGTGGTAACTATCCCCTGAAGGCTGATCACTTGAGTGTTGAGACTCAGAATGATGGCTTAAGGCTGTTGGGGATGTGAGCTTATCAGGCTGAGCATGAGGAACATCAACACTGATCATTTGAAAGATGGGAGTGGTCTGCTCCTCAGGGGAAGTGGGAGCTCGAGATTCCACTTCCTCCCGCATGGGTTGTGATATGGGGACCTGCACATGCTCAGTAGCAGGTGCAGGTGGTCGTTTGGTTTTTCTTTTGTAGGTGATGGTAATTTGAGGCTGTGGTGGTGGAGTTGAGATAGAGGGTGTGGGTTCAACACTTGCTGGTGCTGCTAGGTTGCCACCCTGAGCAATGAGCTTAAATATTTTTGGAACCAGGGCTGTTTCTACCCCGGAGAAGCCAACAGTAGGCTTTCTTGGTATTTTAAAGATATTGGGCTTCATCTATCCCAATTTAAGAATATTACATGTTCCCCTCAACTGTGAGCCCAGTTCATAGTTGAGAATGTGCTGGACATATTGCGGGAACATGTAGTATTCTAAGGAGTCTAAATTAGCAAGTAAATTTGTATAGACAAATTGAGAGTACCTGTATTTGACCCCCTGAATCATTCCATGGACTATGAAGGAGAGGTCCTCTGGAACTTGATCCCATCCTACATGCCTGTTGGAGAGACTGTGTATGATGACATGGAGGAGGTATTTCCATTTGGATGAGACCTTCCCCTTCCTGAAGGTTTTGACTGAGAAGTCACCCTCATAGCCCATCTTCTAAAAAGAATGGTTGACAGCAGCTTTCGGAAAGGACAAGTCACCTTCTTCATCATCCAGCTGAAGGTGTGAGCTTATGATGGTCGGAGTGATGAAGATTGTCCTCCCCTTCATTATAGCAGATAGTGTCTTCTCCCCATCCATGGTGACCTCTTGGCAGGTCCTCCAGAATTCAAGTAACTGATCCTCATAAAGAGGAGGATCAATGGTAAGGGAGGTGTGAGACGCAGAAAGGTATCGACAGACCTCTGAGAAATGAGGATATTTCTTAGAGTCTAATAGAGCAACCTGATTGTGTTGTCTGTGAAGGTGCATGGTAAAACCATGTTGGTTTCGTCGATCAATGTTTGCCATGAAGGAAGTTTGTTGGTGAAGAAGAAGGTTAATTTGGGAGAATTTAGGTCAAGAATTTATGGAAGAAGAAGAGAGTGAGAAGAAGGGGAACCGTTGAGAATATATATGGAATGGATTTAAGACAAAGTTAATGCAAAAGGATCAACTTTGAAATCCAAAAGTAGGTCCCACTTCTGAAAAAAAAGCACCCAAAAAGGTAGTTTTCTTGGAAGTTGAAAATCTTCCGAATGTAATTTTTTGCTTCGGAAATTTTGAGAAAAAGCTTTCGAAGGCAATTTGGCTTCGGAAGATATTCTTAAGAATTGTGAAAATTTGGCTTCAGAAGAAAAAAATACTTAGGGAGTTTTTCTTTAGACACATATTTGATTTTGAAAGATATTAAGTCTTGGGAGTTTTATTCTAAAGAGAATAAATCTTTCGAGACTTAATTGCTTTCGGAAGATATTTGTCCTTCAAATACATGCAAGTACTAGAAGCATATTTAAGCTTCGATGATATTCTCAGAATTTCTTTCGAAGGTAAATTTCTTATAAGTAGTTCTTGATTTGAAGACATAAATTTCTTCCAAAGGCAACTTGAAATCTTCTGAAGGAAAATATGTTTTGAAAAATTTTCAAAAATCTAAGAAATATCATTAAAAATTTTTTTTCAAAATAAACCGGGCTTATGAAGGTGATAAAATAGACAACTTAGGACACACAAGTTTTAGAAATAAAGTTGATTTAAGTTTTATTTTAAGAAAAAAAATTACTTAAAGTTAATCATCCCAATAGCTGATACAAGATATTTGAATCTCTGCTCATCAAAAGCTTTAGTGAACATATCAGCATATTGTTCATTTGTGTTAACTTTGACTAATTTGATTAATCCCTTCTCAAAATTATCTCTAATCAAATGATACCTGATGTTGATAAGTTTGGTCCTTGAGTGCTGCACAGGATTCTCTGTAATGGAGATAACACTGTTGTTGTCTATGTGGATGGGAGTCTCTTTGAAGTTTAATCCATAGTCCAGCATCTGATTCTGAATCCAAAGCACTTGAGCACAGCAACTTGCAGCATCAATGTATTCAGCCTCAGCAGTTGATGCAGAGACACAGGATTGTTTCTTGCATTGCCATGAGACAATCCTTCCACCAAGGAATTGACATCCCTAGATGTAGACTTTGCAGTCATGTTGCACCACCATAGTCACTATCTGTATAAGCATACAGATTGAAGTCAGAACTCTTTGGATACCAAAGGCCAAGCTTGGGAGCACCTTTGAGATATCTAAGAATCTTATTGACAGCAACCAGGTGTGACATCTTGGGGTTGGCTTGATATCTTGCACAAATGCATGTGGCAAACATGATATTAGGCCTGCTGGCTGTTAGGCACATAAGAGACCCAATCATACCCTGTAAAGATGTTCATCCACACACTCCCCCTCAAGATCAGGTCCTAGGGAGTGGTTTCTGGCTATGGGTGTCTTAGCAACCTTACATTCAGTCATGTTGAATCTTGTAAGTATGTCTTGTACATACTTTGAGTGACTTACGAAGATGCCATTGTCAACTTGCTTCACTTGAATTCCCAGAAAGAAATTTAGTTCCTCCATGGCACTCATTTCAAATCCGTTCTTTAGCATCCTCTCAAAGTCTTTGCAGAGCTTTGGATTAGTTGACATGAAGATAATGTCATCCATATATACTTGAACCAGCATTAAGTCATTCCCTGTCCCTTTGATGAAGAGAGTTCCATCTATAGTAACCCTCTTGTAACCATGTTGACAGAGATACTAAGATAGTGTTTCATACCACTTCCTTGGAGCTTGTTGCAGCCCATAAAGAGCTTTATCAAGCTTGTAGACATAATTAGGATGATCTGGGTCTGCAAAGCCAGGTGGTTGTTTGACATACACAACTTCATCAATCACCCCATACAGAAAAGCACACTTGACATCAAGTTGGTAGACCTTGAAATCCTTGGATGCAGCAAAAGCCAGGAATATTCTTACAGCTTCAAGTCTTGTCATAGGAGCAAAAACATCTGTGTAATCAATTCCTTCTTCTTGTGCGTACCCTTGAACAACTAGTCTTGCCTTGTTCTTGATGACAAGTCCTCTATCATCCTTCTTGTTCCTAAAAACCCATTTGGTTCCTATGACAGTCTTCCCTTAAGGAAGAGGACATAGGTTCCAAACCTCCTGTCTTCTGATTTGAAGTAGCTCTTCTTGCATAGCTTCAACCCTGCTTCCATCCTTCAGAGCCTCGTCAACTTTCTTTGGCTCAATCTGGGACAAGAAACAAGAGTGCAGACAAACATTTTGGTCATGGGTTTGTCCTCTTGTTCTTACCCCAGTCTCAACATTTCCAATGATGTTTGTGGTGGGGTGTGACTTGTGGATCCTTAGTTGAGGGATCACAGTAAGTTGGTTGGACAGATCCAAATTAGAGAAATTTAGATCTGGCAATAGAGTGTCACCCACCACATCAGCACACTTATCAAGTGAGACTTGATCTAATGAATGTGTGAAATCATTTATGTTGTCTTCTATGGAGTGGTTATCAGCATCAAGAAATTCTTGATCACTATCACCACCTCCATTTCCTCCTACATTTGAAGCTCCTTCACCTGAGTTTTGAACCATTGAGCTAGAATTTGAAGGCACCTCAGATGTATCAGCTGAATTTGTCATGTTTGTGCTGATAGGATCTTCATCTGCAGGGTTAGTCACCAAAGGAGCTGAAGTAGTAATCTTGCTTGGTCTTTTCAGCTCAAATCTTGGGTCGGGATCTCCTGTTGATATATTATTTATAGATCCTGAAATATTCTCACAAGACTTGTTAAAATAGTTGGTAACTAAGTCAAGATTAAATAGCCAATCCAGACCAAAACCTTTCACACCAGGAGTGGGCTCATTGAGGGTCATATTGGCTGACTTCTCAACTACTCTAGTTCTGAGATTGTATACTCTATAAGCCTTAGCTTGGGAAGAATATCTAATAAAGTGTCCATCATCTGACTTCTCATCAAATTTGGCTATTTGATCTTTGGTATTCAAGATGGTGCAATGACATCCAAATGACCTGAGAAAACCAATTAATGGTCTCCTTTTGTGCCACAGCTCATAAGGAGTCTTACCATGAGTCTTAACCACTAAAACTCTATTATGTACATAGCAGGCTATGTTAACTACCTCTGCCCAGAAGGTGATGGGTAGTTAAGAGTCAGACAACATGGTTCTTGCAGCTTCAATAAGTGTCATGTTTCTCCTCTCAGCAACACCATTTTGTTGAGGAGTCCTGGGAGCACTATGTTGTCTTGTAATACCCTTTTCATCACAAAATGTATCAAGAATTTGGTCTTAAATTCAGTTCCTTGATCACATCTTATGGTCTTGACCTTGTGATCATATTGATTCTTAATTTTCAGAATGAAGTTCTTCAAGATCTCAGGGGTCTCATCCTTAGTTCTAAGGATAAAGATGTTGGAAATGGTCTGCCCAAAATACATATTGAATTGATGTGGCTAGTACGTCATGATCCAAGTCTGGTCATACCCAATAACAAGCTAGACAAACACCTACAATATTTGTTTTATGATATGATCATATAAACGAATATTAACACTTAGAATATTTAGAAATTAGGTTTCTAAATATTTGTACTTGTAGTGTAAATAAATTATATGGATAATTTATTTTAGAGAGAAAATGAATATAATTCATCCGCATTTGCTTATAACAGCCGCATTTGATGTGGTTAAAGAAATGCGGATGAAGAGAACTCATCCGCATTTACTTATGCGGATGAAGATAACTATCCGCATTTGCGTATGAACTAATGCGGATGAGCATTTTTGGAAATGCTGAAAAACTATTCATCCGCATTTACAAATGTGGATGACCATTTGGAAATGCGGATGACCATTTGGAAATGCGGATGACCATTTGGAAATGCGGATGACCATTTGGAAATGCGGATGACCATTTGGAAATGCGGATGAACTTTCTTCATCCGCATTTACAAATGCGGGAAAAGAACATGCATCCGCATTAACTAATGCGGATGATGTAGAGAAATACGGATGGGTTAAGGGGCTGGGCCCCACCTACTTTTCTATCTCCTGAATTTTAAGTTTCCAAGGACATGTAGTATATGATTGCATCTAATCTCTCTCTAATACAACCTTTTTACACAACACGAAAAGTGCCGAACACTAAAAGCTCTTTTTCTCTCGATCGGTCAAGAGAAAAAATTAGGAGTGTTTGTTCAAAGTGAAAATCCTAGCAACGGGTGTCTGTTGGTGGCTTGTGGGTAGAACCGCATTTACAATGTGGATGACCATTTGGAAATGCGGATGAACTTTCTTCATCCGCATTTACAAATGCGGGAAAAGAACATGCATCCGCATTAACTAATGCGGATGATGTAGAGAAATACGGATGGGTTAAGGGGCTGGGCCCCACCTACTTTTCTATCTCCTGAATTTTAAGTTTCCAAGGACATGTAGTATATGATTGCATCTAATCTCTCTCTAATACAACCTTTTTACACAACACGAAAAGTGCCGAACACTAAAAGCTCTTTTTCTCTCGATCGGTCAAGAGAAAAAATTAGGAGTGTTTGTTCAAAGTGAAAATCCTAGCAACCGGGTGTCTGTTGGTGGCTTGTGGGTAGAACCGCATTTACAAATATGGATGACCATTTGGAAATGCGGATGACCATTTGGAAATGCGGATGAACTTTCTTCATCCGCATTTACAAATGCGGGAAAAGAACATGCATCCGCATTAACTAATGCGAATGATGTAGAGAAATACGGATGGGTTAAGGGGCTGGGCCCCACCTACTTTTCTATCTCCCAAATTTTAAGTTTCCAAGGACATGCAGTATATGATTGCATCTGATCTCTCTCTAATACAACCTTTTTACACAACACGAAAAGTGCCGAACACTAAAAGCTCTTTTTCTCTCGATCGGTCAAGAGAAAAAATTAGGAGTGTTTGTTCAAAGTGAAAATCCTAGCAACCGGGTGTCTGTTGGTGGCTTGTGGGTAGAACCGCATTTACAAATGTGGATGACCATTTGGAAATGCGGATGACCATTTGGAAATGCGGATGAACTTTCTTCATCCGCATTTACAAATGCGGGAAAAGAACATGCATCCGCATTAACTAATGCGAATGATGTAGAGAAATACGGATGGGTTAAGGGGCTGGGCCCCACCTACTTTTCTATCTCCCAAATTTTAAGTTTCCAAGGACATGCAGTATATGATTGCATCTGATCTCTCTCTAATACAACCTTTTTACACAACACGAAAAGTGCCGAACACTAAAAGCTCTTTTTCTCTCGATCGGTCAAGAGAAAAATTAGGAGTATTTGTTCAAAGTGAAAATCCTAGCAACCGGGTATCTGTTGGTGGCTTGTGGGTAGAACCGCTTGAGGTCTTCTGCTTTGAAGACTTGCTTTCATCTGATCTCCCTCCCATTCTTCTACAAAGGTTGTATTTCTAAACACCCTATGGTTGTTTGTAAGCATGTTGTTCATATATCGATCCATATGGGTTTTTAACAGATAAATATAAAAATGTTTTATATATGCTTACTGTAACAAGTTTTAAACTGAAATTCCGTTGCGTTTTCTATTTTTTATGGATAAAACAGATCTGATAAACTTGTTCAAACCCCAACAATGGCATCAGAGCCGGTTATATGGATACTTGCTTCATTTGGACTGAAAATTCGATTCCTTGGTGATGTTTCACCAAAAGGCCGAGAGGCTTCAGTCCTAGCATCCCCTATTTTTCAAGATCTCTTTAGACATGCATATTGTAATCTTGAAAAATTTAAATCATTTGGATGATTCTGTTATTTAAAACAAAACCATGGTTCTCGGTCATTTATGCCTAAACCAAGAATCTATGGTTCATGGGGATGCTCCTGGGATTTTTACTTACATATTTGGATATGTGTTTTACTTGTTCATAACCAAAGCCGAGACCCTATGGATGAATGTGTTGTGATTTGCATTTGATTATTCAAATGGTTTCTAATTTTTTTTAAATGTATTTATTCTTCCTATTGGGTATGTAATTTATTTATCTTTCATCTGGTATGTAAAATAAATAGGTTAGTTGCATTTTACTTTTACTAGAAAAATGTATTTAGGATATATTTTGTAAAAGAAGGTGCAACAAAGCTGCCTTTCTCGGTTTTAACCGAAAGGAGATGATGAAGGCCCAAAGGATTTTGGTGCGGAAGTCACAGCGTATTTGGAAACCCAAATGGAATGGAAGAGTCACAACACAAGGTGGACACTTGAAGCATTTGGATGCGGGATCAAGTGGGAGTTCACTGACACAAATGTTGTGTCATTTTCACCCTTAGGAACGACCTTATTAACTCACTTGTTTCGGTCAACAAGTGATGTTAAGTTTAGTAGGCTACGGTTATGAACTCATGTGATGCTTGTGTGATTGATTTATTATTGTTTTGTGATATATGGATATGCATGTTTAAATAATTTAATATCAACAACAAGCATAAAATTGGTTTTTATGAAACATTAACATGGGTAATAAAAGGATTTATTAAAATTTAATGTGTTCACAATAAAAATTGGGTTTTATTGAAAGAAACTTGAAAATTTGTTTTCATATTAGTACCACACATTTGAATGCATGCAAATGTTAGATACAAAAGGTTTTCAAAAACTAGAATTAATGAAAACTGAAATCCCTTTTAAACAAGTTTAACACCATCTTTTACACAACACTCGAATCACTTGGGAACTATTTGTGGGATAAAGGTCACCTAACCACATTTAGAAAACTTGTGCGTTTGAGGTGGGGTTAACATATTTGTAGGATAAAGGTCACCTAACCGCTTGTATGTGTAAACTCACACGTGTGCGTAAGTAGGACGACTTGAGTTGGAAACCATGTGAATAGGGTCACCGAAGCATGGCGTACAATGGTGTTGATGGGATTAAACATGCCAACTTAGCATAAAGATGTTTGACCGATCCCATAAAACTAGAAGTTGCAAAGGGTTACAATTGTCAAGTATTGACTACCTTGTTAATTTAAATAATGGAATAAAGGTCACCTAACCATTATTTAAATGTAACGTTGGATTCTAAATTTTAATTATTAATTGTCTATGAGACGTGAAAGGGTATTAATAATTAAAATTTCTTTTTCGGAAATACTAAAATTGAACTTTGTTAATATTTGTAGAAATGGCCGCAAACAACAACGCTACCACCCCGACCGTCCATAACCTATCACTAAGAACTATCTTAAAAAGGGATCGTCTTAATCATAACAATTTTATGGATTGGTTTCAAAACTTGAGAATTGTTCTCAAGCAAGAGAAGAAATCCTATGTATTAGACGATCCCATTCCCGATGAACCCGACGTTAATGATGTTGATGCCTATAACGATTGGGTTAAGCACACAGAGGATTCTGTGCAAGTTTCTTGCCTTATGTTGGGAACTATGATTCCCGAGCTCCAAAAGGATTTGGAGCATCATGGGGCATACGACATGATTACCCAGTTGAAGGAAATGTTCCTTCAACAAGCAAGGGTAGAGCGCTTCGAAACGGTTCGAGCGCTTCATGCATGTCGCATGGAAGAAACTCAATCGGTATAGTCTTATGTGCTTAAGATGAAGAGCCACATTGATCGCCTGGAAAGGCTGAATTGTCCCGTCTCAAAAGAGTTAGCCATGGATTTGATCCTCAATGGTCTAACCAAAAGGTTTGAGACATTTATTATAAATTATAACATGAATGGTTGGGACAAGAGCATTGGTGAACTCCACGCAATGCTCAAAACAGCCGAGCCGGGGATGGGTAAAAGGGTTTTACCGGTCCTCACGATCAACGAGGGAGGCAACAAAAAAGGCAATACCCCGATCCCAAGGCAAATGTTGCCAAAGGCAAAGGGTACATCAAAGGGAAGGGTAAGGGAAAGGCTAGAACCGAACCTCCAAAACCAAAGCTTAAGAAGCCAAAAGTGACGGAGAACGATCCATGCTTTGAGTGTGGTGAGATAGGACATTGGAAGAGGAATTGTCCAACCTATCTCAAGGATTTGAAAGCAAAGAGGGATGCGTGGCAAACCTCAGGTACAACTTTCATGATCCATATTGATTTAAATGTTATTTCTTCTAACACATGGGTATTAGATACCGGATGTGGAACTCATATTTGCAAATTATTGCAGGGGTTCAAAAGAAATAAAAATTTCAAGAAAGGAGATACAAGTCTCTTCATGGGCAACGGAGCAAAAGTTGACGTCGAAGCCCAAGGAGACTACATTTTGAAGCTTCCAAATGGTTTGGAAGTTGTTTTGAAAAACATTTTGTATGCTCCTAGTTTGACTAGGAACATTATCTCCGTTTATCTTTTAAGACAATATGGTTATGATTTGAAGTTTGTAGACAATGGTATTTGTATTTTCATGAATGATGTCTTTTATTTTAAAGCTATGCCGTGTAATGGCATTTATGAATTAGTTCATGATAACACATCCTTTAATAATTCGTTGTACCAATCAAGCACCAAGAAACTCAAAATGGATTTGAGTAAGACTTATCTTTGGCATTGTCGCCTTGGTCACATAAACAAAGATCGCATACACACACTTCAAAAGAATGGTCTTTTGGAATCAAATGAAGATTCATTTGATAAGTGTGAGTCTTGTTTACAAGGAAAGATGACCAAGAAACCCTTTAGTGGAACTAATAAGAGGGTAAAAGACTTATTAGGTATCATACATTCGGATGTATATGGGCCTTTTAAGGCAATGACAAGGAATGGTGAAAGATACTTCATTACCTTTACCGATGATTATAGTCGTTATGGGTATGTGTTCTTGCTAAGACACAAAGATGAAGCCTTTGAAATGTTCAAAGTCTTCCAAAATGAAGTTGAAAATCAACTCAATAAAACCATCAAAGTACTTCGTTCGGATAGAGGAGGTGAATACCTTAATGATGCCTTTCAAGATCATCTTAGGAGTTGTGGAATCATCTCACAACTCACTCCACCAGGAACACCACAACATAATGGTGTGTCCGAAAGGAGGAATCGAACTCTATTGGATATGGTTCGATCTATGATGGCTAGAATCATATTGCCTCTAACATTTTGGGGTTACGCATTGCTCTCGGCAGTCCATATTTTAAATATGGCCCCAACCAAGAAAGTGGACAAGACACGTTTTGAAATATGGCATGGAAGGGTTCCATTATTATTATATTTAAGGGTATGGGGTTGTGAGGCTTATGTCAAAAGCCACTCCCAAAACAAACTTGAAATTCGATCCACTAAGTGTATCTTTGTAGGATATCCCAAAGACTCTGTGGGATATTACTTCTACAATCCAACCGAGCAAAAGGTGTTCATTGCTCTAAAGGCTGAGTTCTTGGAAACTAAGTTCCTTATGGAAGGAACTGATAGAACGGTGGAACTCGAGGAGGATCGAGAACCACAAGCCGATACACATTTTCTTGATACTAGCACTCAATAAGAGGTTGTTGAAAATGATCAAATGGTTAATCAAGACACACAGAACGTTCGAACATTTGGTAGAATTAGTAATCCACCCGAAAGATATGGATTTTTCATAGATGGATGCTATGTGATAGATTCGGATGAACCCACCACATACCATGATGCAATATCACAATCCGATTGTGACAAATGGCTTGAAGCTATGAACGTTGAGATGCAATCCATGCATGACAACCAAGTATGGGATTTGGTTGCACTACCTCTTAACACCAAACCGGTTGGAAGTAAGTGGGTTTTCAAGAAGAAAACTGATATGCATGGAAACTTGGATACTTATAAAGCAAGACTTGTAGCAAAAGGTTTTACTCAAACTCAAGGGGTTGATTATTATGAGACTTTTTCACCCATGGCAATGCTAAAGTCAATTAGGATATTATTTGCCATTGCCGCATATTATGACTATGAGATTTGGCAAATGGATGTCAAAACCGCTTTTCTAAATAGATATCTTGAAAAAGATGTCTATATGGTTCACCCAAAGGTTTTGTCGATCCACAACATCCTAATAAAGTATGCAAGTTAAAGAAATCAATCTATGGATTGAAACAAACATCTAGAAGTTGGAATCACTGTTTTGATGATGAAGTTAAGAAATTTGGATTCATCAAAAACGCTGATGAGGCTTGTGTGTCTAAGAAAGCTAGTGGGAGCATCATTACTTTCTTAGTATTGTATGTTGATGACATACTATTGTTTGGCAATGACATTCCAACCATGGCAGGTGTAAAAACATGGCTTGGAAGTTGTTTTTCAATCAAGGATCTTGGTGAAGCCGCCTACATTTTGGGAATGAGAATCTATAGGGATTGATCAAGGTGGTTGATAGGTTTAAACCAAAGTGCATACATTGATAAAATCTTGAGGTTCAAGATGGAGAACTCTAAGAAAGTTTTGGTGCCTATTCAAAGAGGAACAATATTGAGTGCATCTCAATGTCCAAGCTCAAAGGATGAGCAAGAGAAAATGAAAGGAATCCCATATGCATCGGCTATAGGATCCATCATGTATGCTATGTATGCACTAGACCGGATGTGTCATGTGCTTTGAGCATGACAAGCAGATACCAGCAAAATCCGAGAAATAGTCATTGGATGGCGGTTAAGAGTATATTGAAATATCTTAGAAGGACTAAGGATATGTTTCTAATATATGGCTCTGGTGAGGAGGAACTCGTTTTAAAGGGTTACATGGATGTGAGTTTCCAAATTGATCGAGATGATTCTCGATCACAATCGGGATATGTTTTCGTTATGAATGGTGGAGCAGTCTCTTGGAAGAGCGCAAAACAAGATGTGGTAGCATTGTCCACCACTGAATCGGAATACATCGCCGCCTTATTGGCAGCTCAAGAAGCTGCGTGGATAAGGAAGTTCATTGCCGACCTAGGGGTGGTCCGTATCATTCAGGACCCTCTAGAGATCTTTTGTGACAACGAGGGTGCGATTGCTCAAATCAAGGAACCCCGAGCACATCAAAAGACGAGGCACATTGAGCGGAGATTCAACTACATAAGGGATGAAGTTGAAAAAGGAAAGATATGTATTCGCAAAGTTCACACCGATCAAAACATTGCGGATCCACTCACGAAGTTCCTTGAAAGGCCGAAGCATGAGGCTCATACTTGTGCCTTGGGACTTCGATATTCTAGTAATTGGATTTGATCTATCTTGTATTTGGATATCGGAACAATTGTTATTATGACTCATTCATATGATTAGGGTTTATGAGTATGACTTTTGAGTTATGTTCTATTTTAGCATGTTTAAATCCGTGAATAAGTTAATTATTCTAAATGTCTGTAGTCGCTCATATTTGTGGGAACAAATATGAAGGTAAGACTATCATGAACTTGGATTGGTGGATATTCATAAAGTATGAATATAGAGTGAGGGTTCGCTGCCAAGGTTCATGGATATTTATGGGATATAAATATTGGACTGGCCCTCAAATATTACTACATGGAATCTTGTGATAGATCATAAGTAAATTAAGGCGAATATCACAGTATCCTCCGACCTGAGATACATATTGGGTTTTGATATTCACCAAATATAATACCTTGATCTCTTCATTGTTCTGAAATAATGGACAGCACACAAGGCTATGTTCAGGTGTGATACAAGGTGATTGTGAGAAGCGTATGTAGTCAAGATGGGATTTGTTCCTCTTATTCGTTGAGAGTAAGATGTTTAAGGCCTGATAAAGTTAAATCAACAGGGAATGATCATTCTGTGTCTCTGGATTTAACATGACATCTGAAATAAAAGGATATATGATTTGATTCACCTAAATCATTTCAAGTAAGAGACTTGAAGAGGATGATGTTATTGAATGGCACTTAGTTATGCGTATTAGGGGTAGTAAACCGTTGTTAGGCGGTATTTGCTACTTGCATCAATCCTCTATGTATCTTGTGCAAGTGGGAGATTGTTGGAAATGGTCTGCCTAAAATACATATTGAATTGATGTGGCTAGTACGTCATGATCCAAGTCGGGTCATACCCAATAACAAGCTAGACAAACACCTACAATATTTGTTTTATGATATGATCATATAAATGAATATTAACACTTATTAGACATTGGGTTTCTAAATATTTGTACTTGTGTTGTAAATAAATTATATGGATAATTTATTTTAGAGAGAAAATGAATACAATTCATCCGCATTTGCTTATAACAGCCGTATTTGATGTGGTTAAAGAAATGCGGATGAAGATAACTATCCGCATTTGCGTATGAACTAATACGGATGAGCATTTTTGGAAATGCTGATAAACTGTTCATCTGCATTTACAAATGCTGATGACCATTTAGAAATGCGGATGACCATTTGGAAATGCGGATGAACTTTCTTCATCCGTATTTACAAAAGCGGGAGAAGAACATGCATCCTCATTAACTAATGCGGATGATGTTGAGAAATGTGGATGGGTTAAGGGGCTGGGCCCCATCTACTTTTCTATCTTCTGAATTTTAAGTTTCCAAGGACATGCAATATTTGATTGCATCTGATCTCTCTCTAATACAACCTTTTTACACAAAACGAAAAGTGCTGAACACTAAAAGCTCTTTTTGTCTTGATCGGTCAAGAGCAAAAATTAGGAGTGTTTGTTCAAAGTGAAAATCCTAGTAACCGGGTGTCTGTTGGTGGCTTGTGGGTAGAACCGCTTGAGGTCTTCTGCTTTGAATACTTGCTTTCATCTGATCTCCCTCCTATTCTTCTACAAAGGTTGTATTTCTAAACACCCTATGGTTGTTTGTAAGCATGTTGTTCATATATCGATCCATATGGGGTTTTAACAGATAAATATAAAAATATTTTATATATGCTAACTGTAATAAGTTTTAAACTGAAATTCCGCTGCGATTTCTATTTTTTATGGATAAAATAGATCTGATAAACTTGTTCAAACCCCAACAAAAGACCCAAGTGAATCTTGTGAAATCATATGTGATCACTAAGCAGTAAGAGGTCCTTCCTAAACTTATTACACTGGTGGGGCCAAACAAATCCATATGTAATAGGTGTAGGGGAGTAGTGATGGAGTTCATTTTCTTTGGGTTGTGAGACACTTTGTGTTGCTTCCCTTTCAGGCATGCAACACAGTGATCATCACTTGTAAACACTTTCTTTGGCATTCCAGTTACCAATTCATTCTTAATTAATTTATTCATGTTCTCAAAGTTTACATGGCACATTCTTTTATGCCCAGGAAAAGGCTCATTACTATTTGCTTTAGACAGAAAGCAAGAAACTTCTCCTGAGGGAGATGTTTCATATAAATCTATCTTATACATGTTCCCTCTCCTGGGGGCTCTGAGCAGGATATGCTCTTCAGGAATGGCCACCCCAGGCTTGAGAACAATACACTCATGCTTAGTGAAGAGCATATGGTGTTTCTGATCACAAAATTGGGATACACTCATAAGATTGTATCCAAGCTCCTTGACAAAGTTTACCTTCTCAATTCTGAGCTTACTATTTGTGACTCTACCCCTCCCATAAATGTAACCACCAGTATCTCCTCCAAAAGCAACTAGTCCTCCATCAATTTTCTCAAAATTTTGAAGCAGAGAACCATTGCCAGTCATGTGCCTGGAACAGCTACTATTAATAATTCAAACATTCTTCTTGGTCTTTAACTATTACTGCATAAAAAGAGGTGATTAGTTACACTTAGAAACCCAAGCCTCATTGGTCTTGGGCTTATTAAAATGAGTTGAAGACAATGTAACAGTAAGTGATCCTATATTCAAGCTTTGAGGATCGTTTGCTATTGTTGATGAAGAACTTTTAGTCACTTGGTCTTCCTTCATCTTCCATACCACCTTTGGAAGATTAGGCCTGACCTTCAAAGCTTCAGAAGTTTTGACAACTTTGGAAGTTTTGGAGACTGGACCTTCGGAAGATCTTGCTTTCACTACAGCAAGCTTCAGTACTTCGAAAGCATTCCTTTCTTTCGAGACCAACTTTTCTTCTGAAGGCAAGTTTTCACTTGTCTTCTTCTTCATTTTGGAGCTTCCAAACGAAACAGATTTTCCTTCTAAAGCTGTTTGTTCCTTCTTCTTCTCAGAAGTGTTCTTCTTGGTCATGTGGATGGTACTTTTGGGATTATACTTACAATCCTTAGCCAGATGAGAAGTACTACCACACATGACACAGTCGAGTTCCTTCCTTCTGAGAGTCTTCTTTTGAGAGCAAGACTGAGTTTGATCACTTTCCTTCTCCATCTTTATCTTTACAGATGATGCAACAAGCTTCTTAGGGAGAGGCTTGCTCTTGGAGCTGGATGGTTCAGGCTGTGTAGCAGTGGTACACAGCTGGTTAGTCTTCTTCTTCTTACTGGAATGATTTGGAACTAAACTAGAACTCCTGGTACTAGAGTTCATAATTGAGTCTTCAATCTTTACCATTTCAAAACCTGTAGAAATGAACACTTGTTTCTGCTTTGAGTCAAAAGTGGCCTTGATTTCTTGAGCCTTCTTTGATCTTCTCTTAGCTCTTCTAATCAAGTTCTTTCTCTTTGACTTGGTCATTCCAGACTCTTTCCTCTCCTCAGGAGAATAGTGACCCTTCTTAGGATGATCTTCTTCACTCTTCTCAGAGTCATACTTCACTATCTCCTCTTCATCCTCTTTAACAATGGGGTCTATAAGGGGAAGCTCATCTTCACAAGTTCCACACCTTGGAGATCTTACAGAAAACAGAGTGTGTAGAGGAGCTATCTCAGTAGATCCCAGTCCCTGCTTATTCTGATAACAAACTTTTACATGTAGGGATGAGGATATTATGTTCTTGAAGGTCTCTTCTTCAAGAACACATTTTTCTGCCCTGGCTTTGCTGATCACAAGCTCAGCCTGGCATTCAGTTAACTTTGAGATGAGATCTTTGATTTGAGTCCTGTAGTTAGTGTGTTCATGCTTTTAAGATATTTAAGGACTCAAGATCAGATCTTATCTCTAAGTTATAGGATCTGTATCTATTAACTTTAGCAGTGCATTCAGTAGTACAAAGATGTTCCAATACCTTGGTTTCATCATGGTCTGCCATTAGTGCTTGGTTTGGAGAAGCATCCTCAACCTGAAAGCTCCAGTTAAAGCCTCCTTTTTCAACAACAACTGCAGCTTGTATATTGGCTTCTCATTCTGGTGAGCTCCCTCAGTGTAGTTTGACTTGGATTATGCTTGGCCACCATTTGACTTTGGTGCCTTGCACTCTCTGGCAAAGTGTCCCATTTGGTTACAGTTGTAACACTTCACCTTGCTTTTGTCCAGCCCAAACTTTCCACTGGCTGCATTGCTAGGAAACCTTCTCCCAGTACTCTCGTAGAACTTCTAGGCTCTATGAGTGAGTAGAGCTATCTGCTGGACTATTTCCATATATTCTAGATCATCTGGATGGATACAGTCCAGGTCTTCAAGAGTGAAGAGAAAGTTGCCTGAACTTTCATCAGAAGACACAAAAGCTTGTGAAGAACTTGTTTCCTGGAATGGGCTTCTAGGGATGTAGCCTTCCCTTGGTGTCTCTGGAAAGGTGATGAAAGGACCCTTTTGTGATTTGTCCGGGTAGCAGATGAGATGGTGTTATGGTTCTCTGCAATCCCCTTCAACCACATGAAGGGCTGAACTCTGATGAGTGTTGGAGTTACCAGATGAGTTCTGCATGTTCATCTCCATCTGGTATCCACTGAGTATTCCATATAACTTAGTGAGAGTAATAGTCTTAAGGTTTTCAGTCCTCTTAATGACCACACAGTAGTGTGTCCATTGTCTGGGAAGAGAGGACATGAACTTCCTAACAATATCTCTATTCTCAATGGTTACCCTAACATTAGCTAGAGTATCCACAATCTCAACGTACCTGAAGTACTATTGAGTCATGGTTTCACCTGTCTTGAAGGTGAAATTTTCAAACTGCTACTTCAAAAGGTCCTTCTTGTTCTCTTTGGCTTCATTGGACCCCTCATACATCAGCTTCAATGCATCCCATAGCTGTTTGGTGGTCTTGCACTTCTTGAAACTTTTATAGATGGAGTTAGGAAGAGTAGTTTGAAGGACTGTCATAGCTTTCTGATCAATATCAATTTTCTTCCAATCTTCTTCAAAAAAATCAACCCTTTCCTTTGGTATCATACCACCACCAGCAGCAGCTGAAGTGGTGTATGGTACATGAGGTCCATTGACAACAGACTCCCACATCCTGGAATCTGAGACTTGATGAAGCCTTCCATTCTTTGGCACCAAGTATCAAAATCCTCAGGAGTGATCAGTGGGGACTTTGTCATAGTTCCAGTTTTCATATCAGCCTTTGAGATAGCTGTCATTTGAAAAGTTAAGTGAGGTATGAAACTAAGAGGATTTAAGATGGTGAGATCTTACAATCAAGAGCCTGGAATGCTTTGATACCAACTGCAGGTACGGGTAAGGGTGTTAACTACAATTAGTTTCATAAGAGGAGTGATCTTAGATCACTTAAAAGTTCAAATAGGGAACAAGATACTTTGAAGATACAAAGAACATAGGTAACAATAACACAGAACTTAGAACAATAACACAAGTATTAGTTTTCAAGGATGTTGTATATTGATCTCAAGTTATATTAAAAGTTTTCAAAGGATAATCTAAAATACAAGGACCTGAGACTCTTTTATACTACAACCTACAACCGTCAATACATGGAAGGACAGTTGGAATTGACTGATCTAGACAACAAGATCAATCTGGAGTCAAAAGGCAGATTGCCTTTTGACTAGTGGCTATGACATGCCATAGCTCACTGACTTTTCCTATTACAAAAAAGTCTAAAGGAACAAAAGAAGAAAATTACAAACAAAGACTTTATCTACTATTCACTAAAGCATGGAAGTTTCACCAACTCATACAAGTTGGTGAGTTATCAGAGTTGCAGCAGAAAGTTGGTCAGCTTTATCAAAAGTAGATTAGAGAAAGCATCTTTTCTCTGTCTTCCGAAGAAATAAGTCTTCACAGCAAAATGGCTTTGGAAGACTTTGTCTTTGAAGCTTCGGAAAACTTCATCTTTGGCTTTGGAAGAACTTGGCCTCTGGCTTCGGAAGTTTTTACACTTGGAATATTTTATGTTAAGTGTAAAGCTTTTGAAGTAATTTCTTCTGAACTTTTGGCTTTGGAAGACTTTACACTTAGAGTTTAAGAAAGTGTAAAGCTTCCGCAGCAAGTTCATCCTTGTTCCTTAGTGCATGTTGGAAGATCTTTGGTTGCATCAACCTTATAATCTTCTATAGATCCCTATAGTTTTGCACTCACTCATATTGGCTCTATGAAGAATATAAAGAATATATTTCTTTTTTGATTGTCAAATGCCAGTTGTATAGAGAGGAACTTCAACACCAAGGAAGTAGGAGAGTGGACCGAGATCTTTTAAGAAGAATTTAATAGCGAGAAGATGAATGAAGTGATTAAGATGATCGGGGGATGGACAGTTGATAATTATGTCATCGATATAAAGCAAGAGAATATATGATTTCAGTTCATCATACCAAGCTCAGGATGCTTAGTGAAGGCCATAAATTGCCTTATTAAGTTTGCAAACATGGTGGTAAAAGAAGAGTTATTATAGCTGAGGGGTTGAGTCATAAAAACATCTTCTATCAGTGTGACTTGTAAGAAAGCATTGTTTATATTTTTTCGGCATAGTGGCTAGTTGTGAGAGACAGCTAGGGATAGGACTAGATGAAGAGTGACAGGATGACTGAACTAAAGGTTTCAATGAAGTCGATGTCGGCTCATTGGTGAAAATCTTTGGATACTAGGCGAGATAATAAACTAATGACTGAACCATCGTGTTTATATATGGTATGATAAACCCATTTGCATCCAACTTATTTTAGTGCTTGGGAAGAAAGGACAAAGAGACCATGTGTAGTTTCATTTAAGAGCATCATACTTTTCTTGCATGGCTTTCCTCCAAGAAGGGTTTTTAAATGCTATATTATGGTAGATGGTTTGTTTGGAGATGAAGGTGGGGCGGTATAAAGCTAGAAATTGAAGTTGTAATAATGTGGGTTTGGTTTGGGGCTTGGACGAGTGGAAGGTTTAGAAGGTGGGATGTGAGGTTGAGTTGAAGTAGGTGAATCAAGAAGTGACGTAGGTAATTGGATAGTGGTAGAAGCATTTTCTGGAGTGGGAGAAGAAGTATTTGGTTGGGTGTGAAAATTTGAGGAGTGTAATGACCCTGAAGGGGGTGCATGAGGTGGCGATAAGTTGGTTTTTTTATGGTGGTTGTGGTTATGGGAATAGATAAGGTAAGCTATGGATCAATATTAATTGGTTCTGTGGATGATGTGGTGGAAGTGAGTTTAGGATAAAGAAACTAATTTTCAACATAAAGCATATGCCAAGATGAATCTCTTTTGGAAGAATATGGGTCTTAGGCATAGTAGGCACTCTGAGTTAGAGAGTTTTGTTGTTTTTGGAAGATAAGGACTAGAGTAGATCACAAACAACCAAAGTTTTTTTAGTTTGGTATAGTTTTGTTGTTTTTGGAAGAGGTGTTAGAAGGGAGAAAGGTTGTTAAGAATGGAGGTGGGTAGGCGATTGATAAGGTAAGCAGCAGTAGTAAAGGCAAAAGTAACAAGGATTTGGACATGAGATAGAAGAGCGAGTCCGGTATTGATAATTTTTTACAATGCCGTTTCGCATAATCGTTGTGTTTGGGGTTATATGGTGGAGAAGTATGATGGGAAATAAGACATGGAGCAAGGTTGATATATTCACCAATAGAACACGGGTTAGCTCTACGGCTGGTCTACAAGCAAGGTAGTAGGCCAATACGAGCGGCCCCCCAGATGTATGTTTTAGCAGCAAGGGAAACTGGGTAAAGAAAGTTTCAATCAGAATGAATACTAGTTTGCTGGGCCTGTTGCTCCCAAAGACGTTGGTTCGAATTCAGTTCGTGACAACCACAAAGCATTTGATCATAGAATCTCTCGGGACCCCCGCTAGTAAGAAGTAAGGTTGATATATTCACCATCATTGTCAGCAAATAGTTATTTTATTTTCTTTTGAAGATCGAAAGAGAGTCTTATTTACGTTTTAATGGATATAGCTAATTTTTTTGGTAAAGTGATAATATTTGTAATGATCAAAGGATTCTATTAGAGAACACCACACATCCGAGAAAATTAAGTCTATCGGTGCAATAAATGAAAAAGATTATTCATAAGACAACAAATGATCTTATTTTTATTTGACAAGAATTACAATTGTAAATAAAAGTAGATTTAACATAAATAAAAGGTGACAATAGTTTGAAGACTTTATTTTGAGGGTGACCTAGTCGATGATGCCAAAGCATAGACTGAGTGCTATATACATTCCCTATGTTGTCGTGCCCTGAAAGATTGGAGTTTTATATGCGCGGTCGTTGATGACAAAAACAAATGAATAGAATTCAACTAGAAAATTATTGTCATGACATAATACACACACACACACACACACACACACACACACACACACACACATATATATATATATATATATATATATATATATATATATATATATAATCAAATAGGGAACATATAGCACATGTTTATAAATAAAAGGAGTGTCAGATGATAACGAAACCAATATGAGTAATTTTTAAACACAACCCATCACCAATAAGTAGCTCCCTAACTTTTCATCAGAAAGTGTGTGCATGGAGAGATAGTTTAAATAATTATAGCATGGTAACTAACCCCAATGTTAAACAACCAATTGGCTGGTAGTAGGTGGTGTTTTTGCATTGTTTGGAGCCATTATGTGAACTTGAGCATTGTTGACCTGTAAGATTTTTTGTTAGGAGTATGAAGAGAAACACTAGGCTATAATTTTTTTAAATACCAAACAATTGGTTAGTGGGTGTTTTTATGGCACCATTGACATTTTCTTAAGAAGAGGTACGAGTTCTAGCAAGTTGCAAAGGAGTGGGAAGTAAACCGGCTATATATGTTATGTCCATGTTGAGAGTTTGTTAGACCAATCTTAAATGTAGAAAACAAATGATGGTTGGTGAATACTTGTAGTAATAATCTGTTGTGATAATGAGAGTTCTTGGTTAATTAGTTTTTCATGTAACTCGTTGAAGGAGATGGGTGAATCTCGTGCACGAACAAGGTCTACTGCCGGTTGTAGACTGATCAATCTAGGCCATTTAAAATAGCATTGATGAAGACCTCTTGATCTAGTTTGTTCCCAAGAATAGCTAGCTCATATACCACAGTTTTGACATTTTACATGTAATATTGGATTGTTTGAGTAGGAGTTTTGGTGAGTTGTTTTAGTTGATATTGTAGTTTCTTGATGCGATCACACTAAGGAGATGCATAAGTGATCGCTAGGGTTTGCCATGCTTCTTGAGAAGAAAAAGCATTTATGCCTAAAGGCACAATTTGAGTCGATAGGGACCCTATAAGCGTTTTGAACAAAAGTCAATCTTGATGAAGTGATTGTTGGAAGGCTTTATCTGGGATTTGTGTATTGTCAGGGCTATTATTGTCGCCGCTGACAAGTGGGTACCATCAATGAATCGGTAAATATCAAGTCCATGAAGTAGGGCTTCGATTTGTGTTTCCCATCTAAGATAATTGGTGGATATGAGCTTTAGGGCTGATGGTAATGACACCATGATAAGGTCCTTTAATGGAGCGTTAACTGAGAGAGGAAATGAGATTTTGTGTTCAGCCATTGATGTTCTTGGCGATGAAGGAGATGAGTTTGTGGGTGTTAGTAATTGAACTATACTATGATATAATTTAAGTCTTTAATGAGTATGAGAGAAATAATTCTTTCATTAATTCATAATGAGCATGAATGTTGGACTCAACAAGTGCATTAAAGGATAATGGTTGCCATAATCAATCATAATGTGTTCTAACATTCAAACAACCATTGACTAACATTCAAACATCATTAACATTCATATCAAACACTAATTAAGTTTAAATTTCTTTTTCAGGTTTGTAGATAAAAAGGAATTTTTGCTAAGTGTCCACAGCCGATGAAGGCCTGCCCACAACGGATGAAGGCCTGCCCATAGCGGATGAACAAGATGGCGCAACGGATGAAGAATGAAGTCTAAGTGCTGACAGCAGATGAACAATCACATACAGCGGATGACCAAGTCCCACAGCTGATGAACAGTCCACAACAGATTTACATCCATAACGGATGAACACTTCATATCAGACAACAACAAAGCATACACAAGTGTTCACAGAGGACAACATTTAAAGCATAGCGGACAAGTAGTTCAACATCCACAACGGACAGTCTGTTATCCACAGCAGACAGCTCATCATCCACAGCGGACAACTTATTAGACATAGGATTATATGTAATATGTTTTTACATAAGGGTATTTTTGTAACTATACATAGATCTTTGTATAGGTTATAAATAACAGTATACCCTAATCCTTTGTAAGTTTTTGAACAATCACTCAAACAAGCAGTTATTATCATTTATAGCATTCAAGCATACAAACACTCACGATCATACACACACACATAGAGTTCATATCATTAACCATGGGTTTTTGCCCCATGATTATTCAGTATTGATTTAATAACAACTTGTTGTTATTTTTGAGAGATTGAAAAAGATCCTTAGTGGAATTCATTCATTTTGTTCTTGTTAAAGTTCAAAACCCGAATTCCATCAGGTGGTATCAGAGCCTTGGCTTAAATCAATCAACTGATTTTTGATCCTCTCAATCAATACAATGATGTCTATGGTTCATTAACTTCATATCATCCATTTTTGAGCTGAAAATCGACACAAAAACACTCTTATACATCAAACATTCAACAAATGTTCAAAACATGAATCAATCATCTGTTTTAGTACATTTGAAGAAGATATTGTGTTTTTGCTGTTGTTAAAGCTCTAAACATCATTTATACACTGTTTTTCAAAACAGAATCATCTAAAAACTTGTAAAACCTCATCGGTTCAAGGGTTTTTGATAAAACAGTAACCGAGGACTGTTTTGTCGATTTTTCATCAGACAAACACTATTTTTAAACACATTGGATCATTTTGTTGTGTTTAAACCATCATCTTCGAGTATTTTCATACTTAAATCAGGTTTTTGATTATCTTCAAACAACAAATTGATTGTTGTTTTCTTTGAAGATCATCGTAGCTGCAAAGTGCTAGGATAAACCCTAGTTCCTTATTCATAAAAAGCATTCAAAATCAACGGTAATTTTGTTGTTTTTCATCAACAATTAAAGAAGAAACCGATTCTTCTTTTGAATTTTTGAAAAAGTCACTTTTTGATCCATAAAGTAAACTTTTAAAAACATATTATTTGTTTTTAGGGTTTTGACTTTATTAACTAACATCATGAAAAGGGTTTTGACTGATTTTGACCTTCCTTAAACAGAATATTCCCTTTATTTAACCGAGAATTGACTGTGACATAACCTTGGACATTAATTAATTAATTCATTTCCTGTATTCGGTAAAATTAAAAGTGAAAAAAACAACAAACAAATCCTAGTGACCTTAGGATAAATCAAAATTTAGCACCGAGCTAAATAATCAAACAAATTTGACTTGAACCCTGAAGTTTAAAAAAAATTAACAATCATGTCAGATGGATTTTAGGTTCAAAGAGTGGACTTAAACCACCCAGACTAAAGAACAAAACTGACTTCAAACAATGGAAAATAATGTTTCAAAACTGGATTATTTTTCAAGACCCAGATTTGTGGACATCCATAACCGAGAGACCATACATACATGTGACTCTTGGTCCAGATTATAACATACAGAAACCAGTCAGCTTAAAGAGTGTAGCTGGTGATGACCTAAAAAGGTCAAAATAGACATGAAAGCCTATAATATTCTGGCAATGACTCTTCCGTTTGAGATACTAACCAGAGTTGAGGACTACAAAACAGCGCATGAACTGTGGAAGGTACTTCACACAATGTGTGAAGGAAGTGAGGAAATCAGGGAAATCAAGAAAGAAAAATTGAGGACCCAATATGAAACTTTCCACCATGTTCAAGGAAAGTCAATACCACAACAGATTCATAGATTCATATAGCTGGTAAATGAGATGATTGTTTATGGTCTCAAATACGAATCTATGGAGATCAACAAGAAAATGTTGCATACTCTTCCAGAGAGTTGGACTCAATCAGTCTCTCTGATGAAAGCAACACTGGATCTAGAAGCATTATTTTTGGATGCACTAGTGGCCAAAGTAGAGGCACTAGAATTAGATGAGAGATCCAGAAACAATAGCACAGTTAGACATGTGGAATTATACAAATTCAAGGAGATGCAAACAATAGACAGTGCATTCTTGACATGCACTGGTGAAGAAGAAGAGAAGGAGTTTCTTGATTCTAGTGAAACTTCATTCTTTTCTGCTCCTGAATCACCACAAAACAAACAGAAGTCTAAAATGTCTGGTGTTCATGCTTCACATAAAGCAACACCTCAGAGCAAACAACACCAACATACTTCCAGCTCAAGCAAACAACATCATACAAAGACCCAAAACATACACAAGTTTGAGAAACTCATGGATGCTCTCACAATCATCCTACAAAGAGCAGAAGGTAGCCTTTGCAGCCTTCTCCACAAGTTTTGAAGCATACTTGGGTGCAAATCTCACACCATCACAAATCATCCAGAAAGATTTGGATGAATTGCCACCAGACATGGTTGAAGAGATGGATCTTTAGTGGTCTATGACAATGATTGCCTACAAATCAAAGAGGTTTCTACAAAGAAACAGGGGGTTGAATATGGACAAGAAAACAAAAATTGGTTTTGACAAGACCAAAGTGAGATGCTATAACTATCAACTCTATGGTCACTTCTCTAGAGAATGTTAATAACCCAGGCCTGATAGAAACAACCAACAACCACAAACTTCAAGTGGTTATCATACAAACAGACAAGTTGCACCTCCTATTAGCATTCCATCTACACCCAATACCAGCACAAATCACACAGGCAGCCTTAGTCAACACTCCAAGTCTTCTGCAATGATAATCAAATAGGATGGTGAGTGTGACAGAGTATGTATGAGGCAGAGATACAATCTCCTGACCATGCCCTCATGGAACATGTTGAGGATAAAATTGCTGAAATCCCAAAAGAGGTAAAGGAGAATCTCTGTTCTCAAGCATGCATTGAGGAAATCATAAGATACAGAGAGCATGCAGACCACCTTTCTAAGAAATTTATTGAAACAAACATTTTAAATGACAGTTTAAAATTAGAACAAAAACAGTATGAGAACAAAATTCTATCATTGAAAAATGATTTGGACAAACTGTTGTCTGAAAAGTTAACACTGACAGCTCAAGTTGAGCAACTCTCTGAATCTTTGACTCAGTCAAAAACACTACAAGCTGAAACTGTAGTGAAACTTCAAAAGTTTCAGGTGAGCAATAAGAAGTTCAAAGAACTTCTTGCTCAATAAAGGGCATTCAAAGACCCTTCAGGTTTGGGATATAATAAGGTTAATCCACCTTATAATGATAACTATATCCATCTACCTAACTCAATGACCAACAAACATGGGGAATCACTTGACCCTCATGACAGGACAGATGACTCTAAACCATCATCATCATCATCTAAATCATCATTACTATCAAAATCTCCTTTGATAAAATTTGTTAAAAGTCAAACACCACCATAAATAAAATCAATAGATTTGTATCAAGGGGAAAACAATGAATTTGATGTACACACATCAGATGAAGATGATGAAGATTTACTATATGATGAGTCAGATCAACCAAGTACTAAAACTAAAAACGTTTCAAGTGTGGTTGATACAACACCAAAACAACCAAAGTAGAAACAAGTATTTGATATCTGCTCAAGTGGAAGAAAGGCTGAGTCTTCCACTGTCTCTCCCTAAAGACCAAACAAAGGGAAAGGAAAAGCCCTTTTTTAGCCCAAACAACCAACTGTAACTTTTGATATTCCATTAAAGTCAAACTTAAAATCAAAAGTTTTCAACAAAAAGTACTGCAAATTTTCCTTACTGTGAGTGGCGTGATCAATACACCCACAACACAGAAAAGTGCAAATATGGTAAGTACTGCAAATACTATGAGACAATCATAGTACAGAAACATGTCATTTTTATAATTATTGTTTAATTTGTGAGAGAAACAATCATTGTACAGCCAATTGCTTTTTCAATAAGAAGAACAAAAAGCAAAACAAGCAAAGTCAAGTTGAGAAATCAACTGAGAAACAGACAGTTGTTTCTAACAAGAACAATGGAGGAGTACCAAGACAAACTCTTCATACAAAAGTTGTTTTAAACAATGACAAAACCTTTTTTGACAACTTTAAACAAACAAACAGGAGACATAAGTCTCAAAACAGACACCAATCTGACCTTAGCACTCAAAGGAGGAGAACTCAAAGCACTTCTCCTGACAGAGCTAAAAACATGCAAAGGAAGTCTAGTGTACCTAGAGTTCCTAAACCAACAGACAATGCTTTTTTAGAAGAAATTTGTGTTATGGGAAAAGATGGAAAACCCAAGACCATCTTGGCTTGGGTTGCGCCCTCTAATTAATTTCTTTATGTATGCAGGGACAACATAGAAGGCCTGACAATATTTGGTATGTTGACAGTGAATGCTCCTGACATATGACTAGCAACTGTTCCCTTTTTTGGGATTTCAAGAGCAAATATGGAGGAAACATAGCATTTGAAGGTGACAAGATAGGAGGAAAGATAACTGGTGAAGGAACAATATCCAATGGGTTGATCAGCTTTGAGAATGTCAACTACTGGTCCAACCTCCAGTTTAATCTTCTCAGTGTATCCTAAATCTATGATAAAGGATATGCCACCCTCTTTGACTCCAACAACTGCTACATCCTCAAGATGGGTTCAAATACCTGAAGACTATATCCTTTTGAAAACTCCCTGTCAAAACAACACATACATTATTAATATGAACACAGTTTCAGCATCAACCCCTAAAACTTGTTTATTATCAAAAACATCAGAAGATGTTTCCTAATTATGGCATAGACGATTGGGACACTCTAATTTTAATAGAATGAATCAATTGGTTAAGGGTGACTTAGTAATAGGTCTACCACAAAAAGAATTTTTCTGTACAGACCACCAAACTGCATGTCTGAAAGGCAAACAACATAGAGTGTCTCATAAGTCTAAATTGGTAAACTCTTACCACACACCACTCAAATTGCTTCATATGGACCTTTCTAGCCCTACAAACATACTGAGCATAGGAAATAAGCAATACTACCTCATTATAGTAGATGATTACTCTAGATTTACTTGGGTTTTCTTTCTATTACACAAGTCAAAAACAGCAAAAATCATCAAATCATTTATCACTAAAATTGAAAATCAATTAGATATTAAAGTCAAAACTTTAAGAAGTGATAAAGGTACTGAATTTATGAATGACTTTCATTCTTCCTTTTGTGCAAAGAAAGGAATAAGTCAACAATTCAGTGTGGCAATGACTCCTTAGTAGAATGGCGTTGCTGAACGGAGAACCAGAACATTAATAGAAGTTGCTAGATCTATGCTAGCTGACTCTCTATTGCCCATATCTTTTTAGGCTGAAGCCATCAACACAGCTTGCTACATTCAAAACAAAACATTAATAATTAAAGAATATACCAAAACTCCATATGAGTTAATGTTTAAAGAAAACTTTTTATTGGATTTTTTAAAGCATTTGGATGTTCCTGTATCCATATTAAACACCAGAGAACGTTTATTTAAGTTTGCTCCAAAAGCAGATGATGGATTTTTTGTTGGATACTCTGGAAGCTCTAAAGCATACAAAGTATATAATCCAAGACTGAACATAGTGGAAGAAACAACGGATGTTGTTTTTAATGAGACATTCTTTCACTAAGAAAGTCATTGGATCTGACTGGTTGTTTGATATTGATTCACTAACAAATCATTTGACACATCTTATTTTGATGTTTCAGGTACCAAGGATGACATTAAATATCCCATGGTTCCTCTAACAAACATTAATGTTCCATTAACTACTGATCCTCCAAGGAGAACAAACATTACTCCTTCAAGTACAATAGTTACAACTCCTCCAGATCAAACAAACACTTCCAAAGGAATATCAATAAACACTCCATCATCATCAACTCCTGTGACCAATCAACCACAAGCTTCACTTGACCCTCAACCAAGAAAACAAACAAGGTCACATCATCCAGACATAGTTGAAAAGATGATGACTACCATTCACTACCAGACACTTATCATGATGATGAAATCTTAGATTTCTTTCATGTTTCACCACAAAAATTCATTGAAACTACACAACAAGATAATCCAACCACATCAAAGACCCTTGCTCACCCATAAACACCTGACCAAACAATCACTAATCTTGATTCAATTATCTCTGTTGATCCAGATTTGAAACCACCCGAGCTCACAAATATCATCCCTTAAAGAATATCATTGGTGATCTCAATGTCAGATTGACACGTAGTCAATCTGATACAACAAACATTTTCTTGTTTTCCTACTTTCTATCTCTCACTGTACCCAAAAACATCACAAAAGCACTCAAAGACAACAATTGGATAGAAGCCATGCAAGAGGAACTACAAAAATTTAGGAAGCAAGAGGTGTGGTAGTTAGTGACCTACCAGAAGATCAATATGCCATTGGCACAAGATGGCTGTTCAAAAACAAAGCAAATGACAGGGAGATTGTCATCAGAAACAAAGAAAGGCTCATTGCCCAGGGTTACACTCAAGAGGTAGGAACTGATTTTGATGATGTCTTTGCTCCGATAGCTAGATTATAAGCCATCCGAGTGTTTCTTGCTTATGCCTCATCAAAGAAATTCACTGTCTTCCAAATGGATGTGAAATATGCATTTCTATATGGAAAGACAGATTAAGAGTTATATGTTGCTCAACCACTAGAGTTTGAACCCACACTTCCCTCATAGAGCCTACAAGTTAGATAAAGCTCTATATGGTCTTCATCAAGCACCAAGAAAGTGGTATGAAACTTTATCTAAGTTTCTACTACAAAATGGTTATACCAGAGGGAAGATTTACCAAACATTGTTCTTGAAGAGAAAAGGACAAGACTTGCTAGTTGTGTAAGTCTATATGGATGACCTGATATTTGGCTCCACCAACATACAGCTTTGCAAAGAGTTTGAAGCTCTTATGCAATCAGAATTCCAAATAAGCTTAATGGGAGAACTTACCTTCTTCCTTTGACTTCAATTTTAACAATCAGCTAAAGGAATTTTTATCAATCAAAGCAAATATGTGAATCAGATCTTGAAGAAATACAATATGACTGATCGCACATCAAGCAAAACACCATTTGAAACTAGATTGAAGTTTGGCTTAGATCCAGAAGGAACATCAAGTTATCAGAAGATTTACATATCCATGATAGGCTCTCTGATGTACCTTACAGCAAGCAGACCGGACATCATGTATGTAGTTTGCATATGTGCAAGATACCAAGCAGATCCAAAAGAATCACATATCAATGATGTAAAGAGGATTTCCAGATACTTGAAAGGCAAACCAGCACTTGGCCTATGGTATCCTAAAGATGGAGATTTCTTTTTATTTGCATACACTGACAGTGATTATGATGGATGCAACAACAACAGAAAATCCACAACATAAGGATGTTAAATTCTTGGATCAAGATTGATCTCCTGGCAGTGCAAGTGTCTGTGTCAACAACTAAAGTAGAATATATAACTGCTTCTGCATGCTGTTCTCAAGTGCTTTGGATTGAAAACCAAATGCTTGACTATGGCTTTTATTTTCTTAAAACACCCATACATATAGACAATTATGCTGCCATGTTTATCACCGACAATCATGTTCAACATTCAAAAACAAAACATATAGATATCAGATATCATTTTTTGAGAGATTGCTCAGAAAAAGGTCTGATTAAGTGGATCAAAGTCCATTTTGACAATTAGTTAGCTGACCTTTTTACAAAACCATTTGATTCAACAAGATTTGACTTTATGGTTTAGTCATTTGGCCTGATCAACTATGAACCAAACAAATAATGTTTTTCAAAAACATTAAAATCATACAAGCTTGTTTTTTGTTAAAGTCCAAGTTTATTATCAAACGTTCATCTTTTCAAAATCAAGACATCAAACAAACATTCATGTTTTTAGAATGACAAACAAGTTTGAATCACACATAACAATTCATGAGAAATGATAGTACACTATATTACTTCTTAACTTGAGTCATTTTCCACCAATAAAGACTAACAATACCTTGTTTGATGTGTGGATAGCCTCATCATGGGACACCTAACATCACATACAACAGTGAAGAACTAAATTCTCATGATTGTGTGATAAGAAACATCTATCTTGGTTTATGATAAGTATTGGTCTATCCAATATAGATTGCGTGTAAAGTAACTCATATACACTAAGTAAAACAGTTTATAAATTGCTCAATCATACAAGTGTGTCCTTTGTTATGATTATCATAGAACTGGAGTACACTAAGTCATTCTTTGTTGTGCTAAGCACATACCTAAATGACCTACTTCATGATCCAAAAAGATTCCTAATGAGAAACACATCCATCTTGGATGAACAATCAATAAAGTCTTTTAGACTACAATCCTTGTGAATGAATCAAAAGAATCTCAAAGAGGATCACCTTCCAAAGTGAAGTGTAAAAGAATCCCAATATGGATCAAACAATATGAATCAAATTGAGCATTTATACTCCTAAGTAGCTAGGTCATAAGTATTGAAAGTGCTTTCTAGCATATCTTGATGAGGGTTGATCTTAACATATAATCAGGTGTGGGGTACATACAATTCCTCTAAATATACCCAAAACATGATAATTACTCAATGTTTAAATCAATCATTACTACTATGTATGAGTTTAAGTGGATCAAAATATCTACAATCAACATTGTATTAGTCTATGTTTATTCTCAAAATCATCAAATCAACTCATTGAGGATTTAAGACTAGTATGATCTCATGTCATGTGACAATGATTCATGTCCAAGCATGCCATCCATTTCTCAGTTAGATAAAGTGTTTCTTTTTAAAAGTTTATCATGCAAACAAACAAATTAGACTTTGATAATTTCCATCACACAAATTCAAATTTTTGACATTTTATAAAGGTTTTTATAAATATGCAAAAATTTAAGGGATGAAAAATGAACATGGAAATATCAAAGGCAGCAGAATATGTGTATCATCATACATTCTTAAAATTTGAAATATTAAAATTTAAGGATTTTAAATTTTGAGTTTTTTTAAACAAAGAAAAACAGCCAAGTCAAGCAAGCACTCAAAAATAACAGTTTGACACATACACATGCACATTGATGCTTGTGAGTGAGATCTAATCATTGATATATTAATCATGTTAAAATTATAAAATTTTAACAAACATTAAAATTTTGAAAACATTTCACAAATTTTCAAGCAAAAACAGAAAACCAAGTCTTTACAGCTTATGTATTAAGTTACATAGTTGATGAGCAAAATTTTCAAAACAAATAAAAAGTTTTAAATTTTGTCAACTGTAGACAAAACAGACACACAAACATACATATGTTGTAGCTACAGTTACCAACAAATAGGAAAAATGCACCAAGTGTTTATAGCGGACAAACAAACATGCATCCGCTATGCATCAATCAACATACAAGTGTTCATAGCACATGATGTCAGTAAAGCATCCGCTATGTATACAGTGACATTTCACAACGCATGACTAACTTTAGTCATCCATTGTAGAAATAGTGTAAGTGTACACAGCGTATGTACATAGGTAAGCATACGTTGTACATTATCACACAAGTGTTCACAGCGCATGACCAATATGTCATCCGCTGTGAACAACCAAAACAATCATTCAAGTTTACACAGCGCATGAACAAATGTACATCCGCTTTGTGACAGTGGTCAAGTGCACAACGTATGCCTTTTAGTCATAAGTTGTGAACATTCATGAAAAACACAAGTGTGCATAGCGCATGACCAAATAGTCATCCGCTGTGAACACAGTCAAAATCATACAAGGGTCCACAGCGTATAACTTAAAAATTGTACAATGGACACGCTGTTCACACAGCGCATGGCATACCCACAGCGTATGACTTAAAATTAATTTTTAAGTTTAAACTATTTACACAGCGTATATTCACACTGTATACAAAGCGGACATTCATTTTGTCTGTCGTATATATAGATCAACACTTGTCATTTTCACATTCATCACGAGTGTGCGAGGCAAAAAAAATCAAAATTCTAAATATTGATACAGTATGAATACCCACTAATTATCCCAAAACTGATATCTGTTTGATTTCATCACTGACATTCAATCAAATAGGTATCACAACATATTTCTAATCATCAAACAATTATCAAAACACTCGGTTTTTTGATTTTGATTCAAACATTGTTAAGCCCTAAGTCGAATCATGAACCGTGACATAAACTGAAATCATTTGATGATATAAATGAAATCAAACATTGAATATATGTTAGATGATGATAGTCGCATGTAATAAGACTGTTGGTTTGAAAAATTTTGATATGGTGTTCATCTGTCAATGAACACTCAATATGTTCATGTTAAAATTTTTCAAAAACTAACAGATTGATCTTTGAAAATGTTTTGAAATATGATATAACTTAGTAAACATGTTTAAATTTCATCAACAAACATGAGAAAACAGTTATTTTGGCATGACATAAACACAACAACATTCAATGCATACACATTCAATGTGTATTAAATGAACTGCTTTAATTTTTAAAATCAACTAGATTTCATTGAACAAGCTGTTATCAGATATAATCATTATATGATTTGAACAAATTAACTTCTTGTTATGAATCAAATATGATCCAAATAAATTTTGATCAAAACAAGCTTATACCATGGTGAGGAAGTTGTTGTGCCACCTCACATGATCAACCTTGATCTCCCTGTACCAGAAGTCTTTCTGAGGATACCTGGTCAAGGTGAACCTCATATGATGTTCCAAAATGTAATTCACCAACATCCAATTATACAACATGCACCAATCATCCAACCAGCTCCAGTGATCCAAGAGCAAGAACCAATCATACAAGAGCAAGAGCATGCTCAAGAAGAAGTACAAGAACAAGAACAGTTCAACTTTGAGCATAACATCCTATCTCCACATCAAAGCCATCATTTATCAGAACAACAGACTTTTTCATCTCTGTTAAGAGATATTGATGCAACCATGGCTGAGCAAACTACTTATCATAAAGAAGTTGGAACATCATCTATACATGAAACGGAGCAAGAAAAGCAGAGTGCTCATGTTGAGCAGATTGAGACTGAGGAACAAGCAAGTAATATGCCAATAGAATAAGAAATAGAATACTCCAAAGTGTTCTTATTCACTGAGTATAACAAGTTAATTGAAAAGTCAAACAACAAAGCTAAGAAGTTGAAAGAAAAGCTCAAGAACAAAGATGATGAGATAGAGAAGCTCACTGCAGATCAAAAGGCACAAAAGTTGATTATTCAAATTCTAGAACAATAACTTAAACATTCAAAGGCTGAATTGAAAGTGAAAGATTAAGATCTAAGTAGTGTGAGGTTGGATATTGCCTACTTGACTGAACTGACAAATGCCAAAGACAATGAGATTAATGAGCTAAAAAAGATAATCTCTGATCAAAATGAAGAAATTAAAAGATTAAACAGAGAATTAGAGCATGTAGACAAACAGCTGAATAAGGAAGAACATTCAGAAGATCAAGAATAAGTGTTGAGTGAAGAGTTCTTTGATCATGCAATATCTCAAATTAAAGAAATAAGCACAAGAGAACCTGAGCAAGCAATCATCATCCCTGAGAAAACATACTCAATGGATCAGTTATTTGGTGAAACTAATCCGTTTGAGAACATTCATTATTCACCCATTTTAAGACAACACTTACATACACCAGACACCCAACAAGCTCAGTCAAGCATTATTCCTGTAAACCCTTTGTCTAAGAAACAAGAAGAACTGATCAAACAGTTTGCTGAATCACTAAAAGTGCAAACTCAACCATCCAAACACCAAGCATCATCATCATCTCAGTATCCCATGAAAACCTATGAAAGAAAGAGGAAGAGACTGTACCTTGCTTCACTAAGGAAAGGCAAACAAAAGGTGCAAGAACAAGAAGAACCTGAGTCTCCACCTCTAAAGCTTCTAAAAGTGAAAACAGAGCCTGATGAAGAAGATGAGTTTAAAAAGAAAGAATCAGAGGCTGCTAATTTAGAAGAAGGAGAGATTGATTAATCACATGATCAAAAGCATCACTAATTCTGAAGAAGAAGAAGAAGAAGATAAAGATGAAGAGGAGATTGAAAACATACAAGATTTATTCCCAGATGATCCAGAGACTCTTATGGGCATAGAGCTTGCATCTAGAGGTTTCCCTTATGATACATTTATGCATCTTAACCTATCTAAGGTCAAAGATCTGCTTAAAGACTTTCAAGAAGTTATGAAGAACAAAAGTGAGCAAACATACAAGAGATACAAAAAGATTAAAGACCAACAAGAATTTTAGAAGAATCTGCCAAAGGATCCTCAAATTGACAAGATGACATACTCCCAGGTGAAAAGCTGGTTGAGTCACACAAGCATGCCATATAGGTCTTATGCTAGAAGATCTTTATCTCAGATGAAAGAGCTTGCTAGGGGTATATACAAAAACATGCTCACCAATGTTTTAAAGCCCTAATAATCAAACTCATCCAGCAGCTTCACTCTCAACCTATCATCAAGCTCCTCAAGAACTTCATCCAATTGAAGAGCCTAGGCAGTTTATGCCTCACAAGCTATGGCCAGATGGGAATGAAGTAAGAGAGATGATAAATGAAAACACAAACTTTGTAAAGCTTTGTGATAGGAGAACACTTATAGCATCAGCTAATGAGAGAAAGATTATTGCCTAGAAGTATGACGAGGTATGGGATGCAATGTTGATTAAGAGAGTATCTGGACTTGTCCAATACTTATCATACATATCCTAACTGGGATCATTGTCTTATGAAGATTGATTAGACCTAATGCAGTTGAGAATGGTGAACCATACCAACAATCCCAGAGGTTTTGATTTCTTTCATATCATAAGATCATACATGAATAGGCAGCATAATAAGATAAAACTGAAAGCAGACAGAGAAGATAAACTTCACATAGCCAAGCTTAGAATAGAACAACAATCGGCTAGTAAACAGAAACAATAGAGTGAAGAACAGATAGAACATCTAGACAGTGAACTTCTAGAAAAAGTTGGATATCCTTTAAGGCCATCAGATCTAAAGCTACTCACGAAGAAGATTGATGGTAATTAGTACAACCATCAAATCACTAGATGGTTTTATGATGAAAACCACTTTGAAGTGGTGTTGGAGAGGAAGTTGGAAGGCAAAGAAGCAGCAGACATAAGATTGTTTGACCCTATTGAGATCAAACTTCTACATCCATCTTATGTGTCATTCTTGAAGACAAAGTCATTCCCTGTAATTGATGATGTGTTGTGCAAGGGTGACTGTTGTTACTTCATACACATGCTGAGGATTCTAGGCACAGTGTATGTGAATGCTGCATTGAAGCAAAGATTAGAGACAAATCAACAGTCACTAACACACATTGAAGGTATCGCAAGCCTAAGGATCTCAAAGAACAACAATTTAGAAGTACTTGTGACATCTGTCACCAAAACAGGTGTGTTGACTTTGACTTTGACTTTGATTTTGACTTTTGACCTTGATTTTTGTCATATTTGGGCTTGGTCTTAATTGATTGTTTATTACATCGTAGACCCAAATTTTAGCTTAATGAACCTATGTCATAATGTTGGGCCTAGGGTTTTTATCATTAAGATGACCATTGTACTTGTCATCGTACGAAGTCCTATGCATTAAGCCTAATCAAGGATTTTTCTAAAAGGTGAAACACAAAAATCTACGTATGAACCCAATTAAACATACATTCATGGGCTTTGCCTAAAGTCTATTAAATAAATATGAATTAGTTCAAAAATATAAATTATTCGATTTCTTGGGCATATAATAGCTCGTTGGAACCAGTTTAGGGCGAGGAATTTAAAAACGTAAAAATTGGTAGACATGCAATTCGAGACGAGACGAATTAGATTACCCCTCCCTTGCTTGTGGTTGAATCTAGACAAGGGGGGGATTCCCCCTTGTTTCCTCACTTTTACAAACATTGTTCTCCAAGATACTCCATATTATAAACCCTAGCCACCACAACCCAATTTCACTTGTTTCTCCCTTATTCCAATCAAAAATCTGCCTCATTGTGCCATTCTATTGTGTTTTGTGATAATCAAGACATTTAAGATCTCATTCTAGGCAAGACTCGTTCATCTTCTAATCTCCGGTAAAAAAAAATCGTTTCTTGATGATTTTACTCCTTGATATACTTCAATTTTGATGATATTCATCATCTAAACACAAAATCATTATCTAATATTCTTACATTCTTTGTTTTGGATGTTGAATTGTGAAAATCTAGGTGTTACGAGTGTTGGACTCTCTAACCGGTAAAACCCTAATTCTTGGACTTTGTTTATTCTTTGAATCTATCAAATTTGGGTTGTAATCTTGGATGACCTGTTAATAATTGAAATCTTGGACTTATAAATCATTTTTTCAAATCATTAATCTTGTTCTTGAATGGATAGACACGTTTAACGATCAAAACAACGAATTAATTAACTAATGTTGCAAACCGGGAGATTAAAATTCAACAAACTGTTTTGGGACTAAAATTGGAATAATATAAGTGTTTAATCAAAGTTTTGGACAAATAGAACCTGTAATAAACGTTCTTTATATACTCGGGTTGATAATGGTCACGTATTGAAGTTTGAGATGCAAAGGAACAAGACTAATGAACTGGACAGCTTGCTGTCAGGAAAATGGGACGTTTTGTACAGGTTATAACTTGGTCATAAAACAACTAAATGGGGCAAAATTTGAATATAAAATCAAGTTCTATGAGTCCTCTAACTAACCCAAGTGGTCTCGTGTCGTTTTGACATCGTTTGGTCCTCCAAACGTGGCAAACAAAATTGAAGGTCAAAACTGACGAATCTGGGCAGCAGATTGGTCTGTATTCATTGAGTTATATCTTTCTTATATTTTATCCAATGGAGATGATTCTTTTTCTAGAATTTAATTTAAAGTCTTAACTTTCAAATGATACCTTTTATGCAATGATCTGTTACCGTTTCAGTCTCCAAACAGTATATACTAAACTGGTGCGCAACCAGATATATGTGCTGAAATATTTTGATTACCTTAAAAATAAGGTTTGAAACTAAATAATCAAATAAAGGCAAGTTTTGTATTTAAAAGTGGTTAAATTACGTTTTAAAAGAATAAGTTAATATATTAATATAATTATGACAATAAAAACCTTGATGGACGTTAAGGACTGGGCTACAAGGATTACACCCGTGTTGGTTATTTTTGTTCCTTAGTAATCGTTTTGTGATTTGTACTTTTAGTGCTTGCTTTGCATAATGTGAAATTTGGACTATACCATTTCAAGGTGAGTTTCACGACCCTTTTTTAATATATTTTACTTGGGGTAAAAGCATGCTCATGGTTTTGGACGATGCCGTGTCGTAAAAATTATTTTGGGAACATTATATGTGGTTTAGGTCATGGTTTGAGTCTAGATGATCATTCATGAGTGTGTACGTGTGCTTGTGCTTGTACTTTTGCTTATTCTTGTGACTTGGACTTCATGGAGAGGTATTGTTAGTTCTAACGGGTTGACACCCCCACCCTTGTCGTCGGTATACTAGTCGAGACTGACTTGGCCTGGGCTTTCCCTTGGGTGAATATAATCCGGGTAATTGGACTTGGACTGATCTTAAACTTGTGATGATATCTTGACTTCTATGTACTCTTACTCACATACAACTTTTTGTACATGTTATACACGGAAAACTATTTGTACTTTTAAACCTGTGAACTCACCAACGTATGTTGACTTTTTAGAGCATGTCTTTTCAGGTAATGAGGCTTAGGTGCTTGGCTGTGGACTTAGACAAGACCGCTCCTTTGGGAGTAATAGACATTTCATGGGACTTTTTGGACTTGTTTGTTTTTGTTGAATTGTAATTGTTGGTTTTGTACTTGGGATTGTTTTGGTACTTGTGCTTATTTGTTCCTGAATGGAACTTTGGATTATTTATGCATTTATGGTATGGCGTTTTGGAATTGACTGTACTTGACACTTGTTCCTATGTGTCGGGTGACGTCATGACCCATTTACGGAGAATACCTTTAGTGATTCTCTTAGACCCCCAATGTGTTATGACGATTCCGTCCGTCGCATCCTCGTGTTTCCGCTTCTAGAGAGGGTGTGACAGATTGGTATCAGAGTCATTGGTTATAGAGAATTAGGTGGATTATTTGATCTAGACTATAACCTAAGTACCCGCATGTAGTATGCATAATAGGATTATGTGTACATTATGCATATGTATGTTATGCTAATTGTCTTGATTTTTGGTTTGTTTTGTTGTCTTCCTCCTTTTACCTGTTCTTCTATGAGAAAAAGTACTTACACTTTTTCTTTTAGGCTATGACTTCCGGTTCTCATTCTGTTCCCCCTTCTATTATTGAGATCTCTTCAGACTCGGAGAGTGAGGAGGTGTCACCTGGCCATGCGCATCTGACTTTGGTTTTTGGTATTTTGAATGTAATGAATATTATGGATCGATATTTTTAAGTTATTTTATTATGGATTTTGGATGCATGAGTTGACAAATAAGTGCTACATCATGACTGCTTGTTTCTTGAAATAATTTATTGTCTTAATACTAACGTGACTAATGGTTATAGTTATTTATGGACTGTATTATATTTAGAATATGCCGCCAAGAAGGGTTACTCGCAGCTCAGCCCGTGGAGGTGAAGTCCCTAGGGGATGAGGACGTGGTAGAGGTTCCGGTGGTCGTGGTGGAGCCACAGGTGGAAGAGGCCAAGGTGGACAGAACAATGGGAACAATGATGCTGGTAACCCAGATATCGCCGCTATCATTGCTCAACAGCTAGCTGAGCTAATCCCTACTATTTTTACGCAAGTGAGTAACAATATCTTAAACAATGGAGGCGGTATGGGTGGAGGAAACGTGGATGGTAATGGGAATGAAGGGGACAATGGTAACCATGGAGGTGAAGAAGGAGTGAATGGCGGTTAGGTGTTAATGGGAACTGGAGATGGTGAGAATGTACATGCTATGGAAAATGGTATTGTGGGTAGGGTTGGTTGTACCTACAAGGAGTTTATGACTTGTAAACCGAAGGAGTTTGACAGAAAGGGTGGAGCCATCGCTTTGACCCGTTGGATTGAGAAGATGGAAACTATGATGGATATCAGCAACTGTGCTAAGAATCAGAAGGTAAAGTATGCTACTTGCTCACTGGTAGGAAAGGCATTAACATGGTGAAACACCCAAGTTCAGGCTCGAGGTAGGGAGGCAGCAATGGCCATGACCTAGGCTGAATTTAAAGCTTTGGCAATGAAAGAGTGCTATCTGATGAACGAAATACAAAAATTGGAACATGAGTTCTGGAACCATTCGATGGTAGGGTCGGGTTGTTGGACCAAAAGAACCAATGAGCCTGATCAGAAAAACCTTTAAGTCCCACAGACATTATAACAACTGAAGTAGTCTGCAACAGCTGAAGACATCAACTGATAACAAGGTCTGAAGACAAAGTCTGAAGTGAAAGAGCTGAAGACAAAGTCTGAAGTAAAAGAACTGAAGACAAAGTCTGAAGACAAAAGCTGAAGACAAAGACTGAAGACCAAGTTTCAGATGTTGTCACAACAGCTGAAGAAGACCTCTTCAGTAGTTGTGATGGTTTCCTTTCAGTAGTTGTATTTTCTTTTTTGTACTTGTAGTTTCAGTAGTTTTATGTTTCTTCGTGTACTTAGCATACTCTGAGATGTTCTCAGTTGTTGTGAACATTCTCAGTAGTTTGCTTACTTTCAGTAGTTTGTAATAATTCTGTTAGACGTCACATTCCTTTATATAAGAAATGCTGACCTAATTGTAATGGGTGCAGCTTAGAAAAACCTAGCAGCCGCCATACCGAAGCATGTGTGCATGAATGTTATTATCCCTTTTGCAGAAAACCCTATTTCTATATAACCGTGTACTGTTCCATTGAATATCTATTGTGTTCTTGCAATATTTGTCTAATTCTTGTTCTAATTCCGCTGCGATTCAATTCTAATTGATCAAACTTAGATCACTGATCCTGACAAATGGTATCAGAGCGGGTTAATCATTGATCGGTTTAACAATTGATCATTGAAACTGCTATTTCGATATCTAAAGTTTGATCGAATTAGCATATTTGCAAGAATTGGTTATAGAGACTGATTTTCTGCTGCTTCTGGTTATTCTGTTTGAGTTTCTTCTTGGTTCATATTGAGTTTGTTGTGTTTTTGTGCTAAATCCGTTGAAACTTGATTGTTTTGGTTTGAATCTGAGAATGACTACTCCTTCTAGTGACCCTCATAATACTGGCTCCTCAACCAAGCCTCCGATGCTGGTTAGGAGTGAGTATAACATATGGCAATGAAGAATGCTCCATCACCTGTCTGTTAACAGTTCAGGGTGTTGGACATCTGTGGTTCATGGTCCACACAAGCCTATGGTGAACAATCCGGAGACCAACCAAATGGTTCCGAAGAAGAAGGAGTAATTCTCAGATGAAGATCGTAAACTGTTTGAGATTGATGCTAAAGCCCATGGAATTCTGGCCATGGCACTGCCGAATGAAATCTATTCTGGGCTTATGCATCATGAAACTGCTCATGACCTCTGGAATGCTTTGAAGGAACAATTCGGAGGAACTGATGAGGTCTTAGAAAACAATAGAGAAATCCTCGCCCAACAATATGAGACATTCTCTTATAGGAAGGGTGAGACACTGACTCAACAGTTTGAGCGTTTCTCCTGCTTGATCTCTGAGCTGAAAATGGTCAAGCATGAGTATACTAACAGCCAGATGAATAACAGATTCCTCAGATCACTGCCTGAGAGATGGGACACATATACCATTGTCCTACGCTCCAGTGCAAATCTGGATAGCCTATCTCTCACCCAACTCCATGGGAAACTGCTTACATTTGAAAGAGAGATAGAGCAGAAAAGGAAACTGGCATCATCAGGAAAGCTCTCTGATGACTTTGTACCAGGTAACACTGCCTTGGTCGGTCATGAGTCAGAATATGCTGGATCAGAAAGTCATTATGATGAGCATATAGATTTCTCTTCAAACAGTTCTGATCATGCATTTGTTAGTGTTGACAGTCATTCTGGGTGTAATAGTGATAATTTATGCTTTATCATGGATGATTTGTAGGGTATTGCTGATGATGATTTAGAAGAGATGGATATTTTGAGCCAAATGACCCTGATCAATATCAGATCTCAAAAGTTCTACAAGAGAACTGATAGGAAATTTCCAGGACTCTCTGGCAAAACCAAAGTTGGTTTTGACAAGAGTAAGTTGAGGTGTCACAAATGCCACAGGCTTGGGCACTTTGCAAGAGAGTGTAGATCAACTGGATCTAACTCCTCTGCACCCTTTGTGACCTTTCCAAGCAATAGTTCACAAAACAAAGGGCAACATCCTGCTAGTTCTGGTCATCACTCACAACCTCAATCTCCTGCATACTTTGTCCCTCAGGGTCCAATGCCATATCCTTATCCCTGCTATTACATGCCACAGCCAAATCCAGTTCATGTCCCTATAGCACAACAACCTCAAGCCCTACCTGAGCCTCAACCATCTCCATCACAATCTCAACCTCATCACAGCTTCTTCACACCAGGAGTTGTTGACTGGAGCAGCTTACCAGATGATCCTTCTGGTTTCAATGAGCAATTATCTGCTGGTGCTGGTCAACATGGTGGTGAACATCCTTTTGGGAATCTTGCTCTCATGGCCCTGGAGTCTACTGAGGGTTCCTGCTCAGATGCTTCATCTTCACAGGTAACCCAGGTATCTTTTGAGGCTAAAGCCAAGTTATGTTCTGAATCATGCATAGCTGCCTTTGTCTCTATTAGAGAGGCAAATGTAGCTTTAATCAATCAAAATCTTGAGCTTGAGAAAACTATTTCCAAAAGAAAAGATGAGTATGTGTCTGCACTTAATGACAAAGATGATGAGATTTACAAGCTTAAATGCCAACTTAATGATGAAAAGGCTAAGGTAGAGGTCATACTCGAGAACCACAGAAGTCTCAAAGAGACACTTGCAGCTACCCAAGTTGAGTGTGACCGCTGGGTAACATCCTGCAAGGGATTTGAAATGCTTCTCAGCAAGCAAACAGCTTCAAATGTGAAGTTTGGAATAGGTTACAATCATACTGCACCACCTACTGATTTTACTTCAAAATCAATAGTAAAATCTGAAGGTGAAAGTAATTTCCAAACCACATCATCATGTGATTCATCCTCAAATGATAATACAAAATTAGAGGATGAAGTCAGTGTTAAGATCTCAGCAAATCAATTGCCTGATGGTTTAAATGCTGATAAACACATGAAGCTGAGAAATTCAGATGTTGTTCCTCAAAGTACTCCAAGTACTGAAGGGCAAGTCACAACATCTGAAAAGCATTTCAAATCTGATGAAATAAATGGATTAACAACTGCTGAGGAATCTATCATACGGTCTTTCAGGACGAATAGAGAACAGCTGAAGAACAAGTCTTCGGTTGTTACCGATCCTTCAGTACTTAACACAAGTACTGAAAGGAGGAAAGTACTGAAGATCACACCTTCAGTAGTTTCCACTTCAGCAGTTGATCAATCCAAGATGAAGAATAAGCCATGTGAAATATGTGGTAAATTCAATCATCTATCTGATGAATGCTGGTACAAAAAGGGTTCCAAACTCAACAGAGATAAGCTCATTAAAGAAGAGATAAATAAAATGAAAAATGAGTTTGAAACCAAGTTTGTACCACAGTCATCTCAAACTGATAAACCCAAGGCCTCACCAAAATCCAAAAAGAAGGATGGGGTTTATCAGAAAACAGCTGATAGTGTTCCTCATGATAAACATCAGACGAAGTCTGTGAATTTCAAGAAGGAGGAAATGGTGGGTCACAGGAACTCATCAAAAACAAGTACTGATGTGTCAAATGAGCTGAAGGCTTTAGCAACAAATCAGACACAACTTGTTATGATGGTTCAGCATTTGTTGGGGAGAGTTAACCAACTAGATGCACCTGTGATCAAACCACTGAAAAGGAAATCCAAGCCCAAATCTAAGAATTCCATTTCAGCACCATCTCCACCTTCATCAGTTGTTAATCATGAGAAACAAGTTATGGTTAAATCTGTTGATGAAAATAGACCCAAAACCAAAAAGGTTTGGGTCTCTAAAGCTAACTAGTTTCTTATGATAAATGCAGGGTTCTTCAGCATGCCAAAGAAGCATCTGGTATGTAGACAGTGGAGGATCTATGCATATGACTGGGAGCAGTTCTCTTCTTAATGACTACTCTCAAGGAAAGAAGGGATTTGTCTCATTTGGAAATGATGCTAAGGGTTACATCATCGGGAAAGGATTTGTGTCAAATGGAGAAATCAGATTTGATGATGTTAACCATGTGGAGAATCTCAAGTATAATCTACTGAGTGTCAGTCAGATGTGTGATAAAAGGCATGTTGCACTTTTCACAAGCCAGAACTGCCGGATTCTGTCTTCCAAAGTTCTGAGGCTGATTGACAAGGAATTGGATGAACATACTCTCCTGAAGGTCAACAGGATAGGAAGAGTATATGCCTTGGATTTGTCAAAGAAGATTGCATTAAAAGGTCATCCTTGCCTGTTCTCCAAGGCCTCTCCTCAGGAATCTAAACTGTGGCATAGAAGGCTGGGTCATGTTAATCTCAAAAACATGAATCGGCTGATCCACAATCGTTTAGTGAGAGGTCTACCAATAAAGGAGTTCCTCTGTGATGAAACCTGCACTGCTTGTTAAAAAGGAAAACAACACAAAGTCTCATTCCCTCCTATAGAAGAACCAAAGTCCACTGCCTGCTTGCAATTACTACACATGGATCTCTTTGGTCCTGTGAGAGTAATGAGCATGGCAAAGAAGAAATACTGTCTGGTAATTGTGGATGATTACTCCAGATTTGTATGGACCTTCTTCTTGCATTCAAAGGATGAGGCTGCTCAGACAATTATTAACTTTGTGTTGTATGTTGAGAAGCAGTATTCCCTATCAGTCAAGTGTATAAGAAGTGATAATGGAACTGAATTTAAAAACCATACACTTGATGATTTCTACCTTTCAAAAGGAATCAAGAGGCAGTATAGCATCCCAAGGACTCCAGAACAAAATGGAGTAGTGGAGAGAAAGAACAGGACCCTAATTGAAGCTGCAAGGTCCATGTTGGCTGACTCTGGTTTGCCACTGACCTTTTGGGCTGAAGCTGTCAACACAGCATGCTATGTGCAAAATAGAGCTTTAGTGAATCAGAGGTTGATGAAGACTCCTTATGAAGTTCTACATCATTTGGCTCCTCTAATTTCATTCTTCAGAGCATTTGGGTGTCCTTGTTACATTCTCAACACAAAGGATCAACTCCAAAAGTTTGATTCTAAGGTGGATGCAGGGTATTTTGTTGGGTATTCATCCACTTGCAAGGCTTACAGAGTGTTCAACTGCAGAACAAAGATGGTTGAAGAAACCTTGCATGTGAAGTTCAATGAATCTCCTAAGGACAAAATCCCACAAAACCCTGTGGAGTTGTTTGATCTGGACATACTGCAATATGTTCCTTATCAGCCTCCAGCTGTTGCAGATCATGTGAATTCATCACCTTCTGCAGCTAGTCATCCATCTGGTGGTACTGATGGTGATGATGATCCCAGTACTCACCTATTCAAGTTTAGTGATCAACTGCCTGAGTCTACTAAACTTGATGTTCCTGTAGCTTCAGTAGCACCATCCACAACAAATGCTGATGAGATTTCTGAATCCTCTACTTCATTTGACCTGCCATCTAACACTTGGTTTCAAGAATCTGGATCAACATCTGTTGCTGCTGAGCGTGCTACAAACACTTGCACAGATCTCATAGTGTACCAAGAGCTGAAGAATCACCCAACGTCTCAAATCATTGGTGATATCAATGCTGGTGTCTCAACTAGAAGTCAATTGTCCAACTTCTGCTTCTATGCTCTCTTCATCAGTCAGCAAGAGCCAAAGAACTATCATATTGCATTAAGAGACAATGGATGGGTTGATGCCATGCAGCTTGAGCTTCTTCAGTTCAAAAAGCAGCAAGTGTGGGAACTGGTCCTCTACCCCCAGGTAAGTGTGCAATAGGCACTAAATGGGTGTTTAGGAATAAAACAGATGAAATGGGCAAATTGTCAAGAACAGGCCAGACTGGTTGTCCAGGGGTTTTCACAAGAAGAAGGTATTGATTATGATGAAACCTTTGCCCCTGTAGCCAGACTGGAGGCAATTAGATTGTTCTTAGCCTATGCTGCATTCCACAATCTTAAAGTTTTTCAAATGGATGTCAAAAGTGCATTTTTATATGGTAAAATAAAAGAAGAGGTTTATGTGTGTCAACCACCAGGTTTTGAGGATAATAAACATCCTGATTGGGTGTATAAACTTGATAAGGCTCTTTATGGGTTGAAACAAGCTCCTAGAGCCTGGTATGAAACACTGTCAAATTTTCTTCTTCAGAATAATTTCACTAGAGGCTCCATAGATAAAACTTTGTTCATTAAGAAAGTGGGTCAGCATAAGCTCCTTGTTCAAATTTATGTTGATGATATTATTTTTGCATCCTCTGATCCACAGTTGTGTGATGCATTTACAAAGTTGATGCAACAAAAATTCGAAATGAGTGCCATGGGAGAATTACAGTTCTTTCTAGGTTTGCAAATCAAACAAAAGCTGATGGAACTTTCATTCATCAGTCAAAATACACAAAGAGTCTTTTGGAAAAGTTTGATTTACAACACTGTAAGCCCTGTTCTACTCCCATGTGCAGCACCACACAACTGGATGCAGATCAGAAAGGTAAAGCTGTTGATGAAACACTTTACAGATGTATGATTGGGTCCTTGATGTACTTAACAGCTTCTAGACCAGATATTATGTTTGCAACTTGTGTTTGTGCTAGATTTCAGGCTGCTCCTAAAGAGTCTCATTTGATTGCAGTCAAGAGGATCTTTAGATATCTGCAAGGTACTCAATCTCTAGGTCTTTGGTATTCCACTGGGCACTCTTGCAAATTAGTTGCTTTTTCTGATAGTGACTATGCAGGGTGTAAATTAACTAGAAAATCAACTTCTGGTGGATGTCAATTCCTAGGCAACTGTTTGGTTTCTTGGCAAGTAAGAAACAAACATCTGTTGCTACATCCACTGCTGAAGCCGAGTACATTGCTGCTGCAAGTTGTACATCTCAGGTACTCTGGCTTCAGAATCAATTATTGGATTATGGCATTACGAGACTAAGACTCCATTACTAATGGATAGTGCTTCAGCTCTTTGTATTGTCAAGAATCCAGTCCAGCACTCTAGGACCAAACATATTGAGATCCAAAGGTTGATTGATCAGTTTGTTCCTAGTGCTGATGAGCTTGCAGACATATTTACTAAGCCTTTGGACAGTTCAACTTTCCAAAACCTAGTGTTAAGGCTTGGTATGCTGCAGCTAGAATAAGTGACAACTACTGATGATCTCAGTCAACAAGTACTGATGAGCATTCGTATACTATTGTCACAAATAAGTACTAAAGTTCTTTTATCCTCAGTAGTTTTCATAACTACTGAAGACTAAATTACTTAAAAGTACTGAAGTACTCTATCTGTTGAAAAGAACTGATGTAGTTACAACTACTGATGTCAGTCTAACAGATAAGTACTGATGACCAATGAAACGTCTGAAAATCAGACAAAGTCTGATATAAGTGTTGAGGTCAGAATGAAACAGCTGATGAGCTAAGAATTGACGACAACAGCTGATGAGAAATTTTCTCTTCAGTTGTTTCTACAACTGCTGCTTCACTTCAAACAACTGAAGCCAAAACCATGTCTTCAGTAGTTTCACAACTACTGATGACTAACACCAAGTCTTCAGTTGTTACAACACCTGAAGCCAAAACCATGTCTTCAGTAGTTTCACAACTACTGATGACTAATACCAAGTCTTCAGTTGTTACTTTTGAAAGTTAAAACCAGGTCTTCAGTTGTTTTCAAACAACTGATGACAGCACCGACACTTTCAGTCGTTTTATATCAGCCTTTTCTTACCCTATAAATACCTAAACCTACTTTCAAACGTTTCATTAGCCGTTTTCCGTCCTTCACTCTCTCAACAATGGCGACCATGAAACTCAAACCCAGACACAACTGTGTTGCCTACCTCTCGAAATCGGCCTTCTGGAACAAATTTGATAACGCCATCGATCTTATGGTAGATTCCCAGTACCGAACCGCGTTTCTTCTGAATCCTACCATATACCCTGATTCCCTAAGCCAGTTCTGGACCAACGTCTCTGTGCAAACTGGTGAGAATGATAGCCAAATCACTCTCCAGTCGTTGGTCAACCAGAAACAGGTGGTCATCACTCCGGACATCATTCGACAAACCCTAGATCTACATGATGCCACCTGTGTCACAGAATATCCGAAAGGCACAACCGATATGTCTTTCATCAACAACGGGTATGAAGGAGACTTAAGTGCTACCACCATTCTGAAGAAGCACTTCCATGATGCTGAACGTCTTATATTCCACATGGTGAATGTCTGCCTTGCACCAAAAACCTCCTCATGGGATCAGATGTCCTCCCGATGGCAACAGGTATTATACTCTATCTTTGAACGACAAACTCTAAATTTTTCTAAGATAGTTTTTATGGAACTAAGGATCTGGCCTTGAAACCTATGGCAAACAGATGGATATTATATCCCAGGTTTCTCATGGCCATAATTTTAACACAGCTAAAATCAGACGGCCTTGTTGGCCTTGGAGTCCCTGCTCCGGCTGTATTGCCTGAAGTATACTCCAGGCACAACTCTGACCCTACAATGAAAGGGCTGCCCGGCTGCTAAAACCCAAGCAGCGGGAACCCACAGCCTCCACTTCCAGATCCAAAGTCCCCACCAAACCCTACACCAAAAAGCCTAAAAAGGCTACTCAGGGAGATGAGTCCCCTGAGGATGCCCCTGTAACACCAATACAGGAAACACTTACTAGTTCTAACCCCCCAGTAGTGTCAAAGACTCCACCAGCCCTAGCCGCTTAGGCATCCTCTTAACAGGATCCTGATGCAACCATAATTGGGGATACCACAATGCTGGAACCTATCTCAATTGAGAAGGTTACCATTGAAGAGCACCAGTCACCCCGGGTGCAATCTGCTTCAAACCTATCTCCAAATGCAACCGCTCCTCAAAGCCCAACATTTATTGTTGCACAAGTGCTGAGTCAGCTGCATTCCTCTCCTCCTCCCCAGACACCCATTACAATGGGGAGAACCTCAACAGCTGAGGAAGAGGACCGAATGCTGCTGATAACCCACAGCACAGGGGTTATAATGTTCAATCTCCCCGTGTAGAGGAGGAGGTTAGAACATCTGGTGAGGCTGCCACTTCTACTGATTCAGCAAATGACCAGGATGAAGTTGGTAACATCTCTAAGACCTCACCAGAGGCAACTGCCGATGAAGGACTCAGTCCTGAGGCAGGAAGTCCCCAGAACCAAGAACAAGGGGCACATGCTACAACTGATCTACACTCAGGGCATGTACATCCTGATTCAATCAGGAGGTCAGGTGATTCAGCAAAGACTAATGATGACCTGGGCTTTTTCTATGATGTCTTGGCCCATAACACAATCCTCGAGGCTGAGGTGAGCAGACTCAAAGAACTGCTTGCCAAAATGTCTCAGGATCAAAGTCCATCTGCCCCAATAAACCCACAGATGGCACCTTCATCTGAAGGTTCCCCAAACACTCCGCCACTACACTCAACTGAGCCACCAGCCACTGTTGTTGGCACCACCTCTCAGGGACAAACCCCTCTGAGCAGATGGTTGCTACCTTTCAAAATTACTTACCTCTCATCACTCCCATCATCAATGAGATTGTGCATAAAGCCATTGATGAGAAAATCTCCTCAAATCTAAAAACACTTGTTGATGATGCTGTGCAAAAGAAGCTTTCTGCCATTCAAACCCCTGAACCCAATGCACCCAAAAAGGGGGAGTCTAAGGCAGTGAAAGACAGAAAGAGAAAGAGAGTGGAAGATGAGAAACTAAAAGAGAAATAAAAGGAGTTAGAAAAGGAAAAACAGCTGATCACATACAAGAGAAAGAAAAGTGCTGAAACTCAAAAGCCTGATGAAGAGAAATCATTGGAAGATCTGATTAAAGAAGCTGATGAAGCTCACAACAGATCAATGGACAGAATAATAGACCAACTCTTCAGACAGGGCTTTGATACAGCCACATTAGACACTGAGATCAGAAGGCTGGAGATTGAAGAGATACAAGAAAGATGGGCCAGTTACAGTGGAATGGAAAGGGAGAGGTTGGAGATAATGATCAGGTTTATTGCAAAATACTTAGGAAGATCATTAATTGAGATTAAATCATGGACCAGAGACAGTATTCTGGCAATAACCACCAGAATCTGTGCTTCTGAAGCATTCAATAAAGGGTTGATTATCAAAGCCTTAGATGAAACAGGTGCTGGGAAGAGATCTGATATGGCCAAGCTTTCCAAAGCCAAACTTACCATAAAAATGCTAGATCAGCCTTCCCAAACTCCCACTCAAAAACAACCAACCCCACAACTCTCCAAACCAATCCCTAAACCTAAACTTAAACCAACTCAACCTTCAAAACCAACTCCCTTACCCCAAAAACCACCTCAAACCACATCCAGTGATGCACCCAGAAGGAGGAGAAGGGTGTTGAGGATGGTAGAAGAAGAAGAAGAAGAAGATGATGAAGAAGACAGTCTGCCAATCTCTGCTGTTCTAAAATTACCTGAGCCCAAGAGTCAACAAATGATCACACCAGACTTTCAAGGCAAATGGTGAAAGTTAAGATTGAAGAAGAAGAACAGCAGAAACAGCACGATGAGCAACTTTTGAAGATGATTGACAAAGAGTTTCCTCAGTCATCATCTATACAAGCCATGAAGAAACACGCTCAAAGGCTGTATGCTCTCAGGTATACCTTTCAATATCAAAAGGAGAGAGTAAGGATTTGGCCAGACCCCAGGGTTAGTTCTAGAATTCATAAGAAATCCATACCAAGTAGATACAATGGCCAAGTGAGAAAGACCATAGATGCTGCTATTATGTTGGCCATTGTAGTCTCACCCTGGGAAATACTTGAAGACTTCAAGAGAGCCTACAAGTCAAAGATGACCCCTCAAACTCTAATGGAGAACAAAATGGTCAAGAAGGGGTTGTTATACAAGAGGCTTGAAGAGATCAAGAAAAATGAACTCCAGTTGTTATTAGAAGGGACTCACCCAGATGAATTTGCTTACAGAGAGATAACAACTGTTGAGTTGAAAAATGGAAAGACGATAAAGTACTTATCAGAGTACTATGGCCCAGAGTTCTTCTTCGAAGGAGAAGCAGAAGAACTCACTAAGGAGGAACAAGTTGTTCTCCTTGAGGCCTGCGTCAGAGAGTCTTATAGACTCATCAATGGGAAGTAGGTTTCATGGTTGGGATAACAGCTCTGTGTCCAGTTTCCCCAAGATAGAGTTCCCTTCCATCCTTTGACATTCACATCTACTGAAACCTGTTCCCTGGCCTGTGCTTATCTGATATCTCTGAAGCTGATCAAGAGAGTATTTCTGCCAAGAATAAGTGGGACCTCAATAAGCTTAAAGGTTTTGGCTGCATTGGTTCAGGGGGAGTTTGTTGGACCAAAAGAACCAATGAGCCTGATCAGAAAAACCTTTAAGTCCCACAGACATTATAACAACTGAAGTAGTCTGCAACAGCTGAAGACATCAACTGATAACAAGGTCTGAACACAAAGTCTGAAGTGAAAGAGCTGAAGACAAAGTCTGAAGTAAAAGAACTGAAGACAAAATCTGAAGACAAAAGCTGAAGACAAAGACTGAAGACCAAGTTTCAGATGTTGTCACAACAGCTGAAGAAGACCTCTTCAGTAGTTGTGATGGTTTCCTTTCAGTAGTTGTATTTTCTTTTGTGTACTTGTAGTTTCAGTAGTTTTATGTTTCTTCGTGTACTTAGCATACTCTGAGATGTTCTCAGTTGTTGTGAACATTCTCAGTAGTTTACTTACTTTCAGTAGTTTGTAATAATTCTGTTAGACGTCACTATCAAGTGACATCAGCAGACGTCACATTCCTTTATATAAGGAATGCTGACCTAATTGTAATGGGTGCAGCTTAGAAAAACCTAGCAGTCGCCATACTGAAGCATGTGTGCATGAATGTTATTATCCCTTTTGCAGAAAACCCTATTTCTATATAACCGTGTACTGTTCCATTGAATATCTATTGTGTTCTTGCAATATTTGTCTAATTCTTGTTCTAATTCCGCTGCGATTCAATTCTAATTGATCAAACTTAGATCACTGATCCTGACATGGGTCATGCCGCTTATACCAACCGATTTCATGAATTGGCAAAGCTGGTGTCACACTTGTTAACACCCGAATCAAAGAGGATTGAGCTTTACATCTGGGGTTTGGTACCACAAATCCGTGGTATGGTGATGGCTGCGGCACCCCCAATTATTCAGAGTGTGATCTTGAAGGCAGACACTCTGACTGATGAAATGGTGCGGATTGGAGTTTTGGGAAAGGCTAGTGAAAAACGGAAGGATGTTGGAGAGTCAAGCAAATTAGCAAGTAGTAAGGTGGATAAGAAAACAAAGGTAGTGAAGGGATATGTTGCTGCTGTGCCAGCAAGGAAGGATTATGTTGGTGCTCATCCGAGGTGTATAAAGTGCAGTCTATATCACCCAGTTATGGCACAATGTCCTGTGTGCTACATCTGCAAACAAACCAGGCATATAGCTAAGAATTGCAAAGTGGTTGTGAATCTAGAGGTGCCAGTCAATGTGATTAGGCCAGCAGGGGCACAGCGTGGATGTTATGAGTGTGGAAGTCAAGAGCATTACCACAACACTTGCCCAAGATTAAACAGGGCTACAGGACAGGTGGGCAATTGGGATACAGGGAATAACAATCAGAATCAAGTCCTGGCGATTGGCATGAACCCCAGACAAAAGAGGATCATGAGAGACACTTAAGGATAATTTATTCGAAGACGAAAGAGAATCATGAGAGACACTTTAGGATAATTTTGGAATTATTATGAAGGGAGAAGCTCTACGCCAAGTTCTCTAAGTGTGAGTTTTGGCTGCGAGAGGTGAAATTCCTTGGACATGTGGTGAATGAGAAAGGAATTCATGTGGATCCCGGAAAGATTGAGGCAATTAAAAACTGGGAGGAGCCTAAAACGCCTTTAGAGATCAGACAATTCCTTGGCCTAGCAGGCTACTATCGGCGATTTATCGCAAACTTCTCAAGGGTTGCGCAACCACTTACGCATTTGACGCAAAATGATAAATAGTTCGAATGGGGTGCTAAGCAAGAGGACGCATTTAATACTTTGAAAGACAAGTTGTGTAATGCACCGATATTGGCACTCCCTGAGGGGTCTAAAGGATTTGTTGTCTACTGTGACGCATCGCATCAAGGTTTAGGTTGTGTGCTTATGCAAAAGGATAACGTGATTGCATACGCATCGCGACATCTTAAGAATCATGAGAAGAATTACACCACCCATGACCTAGAGTTAGACGCGGTGGTCTTTGCTCTTAAGACCTGGAGGCACTATTTGTATGGCACAAAGTGTGTCATTTATACCGACCACAAGGGCCTTCAACATTTTTTCGACCAAAAGGAGTTAAACATGAGACAACGACGTTGGATTGAATTGCTCAGTGATTACGACTGTGAAATTTGGTACCCGGGTAAAGCAAATATGATGGCAGATGCGTTGAGTTGAAAGGAAAGGGTTAAACCTGTACGCATCCGAGCTCTACGAATGACCGTTCATTCGGATATTAAGGCTCTAATTATTGCTGCTCAAGTTGAAGCAATAAAGGAAACAAATGTACAGGGAGAGGTGCTAAGAGGCCTGCATAGACAGTTTGAGCAAAAAGACGATAGAGGGTTGTACTTTGTGGGAAGAATTTGGGTCCCTATCGTGGGAAATATGCGAGAGATGGTACTAGTATTCAGTACACCCTGGGGTGGATAAGATGTACCACAACCTTAGGGATTTATACTGGTGGCCTGGAATGAAAAGGGATATAGCAATTTATGTTAGTAAGTGCTTGACTTGTGAGAAGGTTAAGGCAGAACATCAGAGGCCATCGGGTCTATTATAGCAACTTGAAGTCCTTGAATGGAAGTGGGAAAACATTACCATGGACTTCATTAAGAAGCTACCGAGGACCGGTAGTGGGCATGATTCGATTTGGGTTATTGTGGACCGGATGACCAAATCTGCTCATTTTCTGGCTATTCGTGAAGACTTTAAAATGGAGAGGTTGGCAAGGATCTATATCAGCGAGATTGTGGCTAGACTTGGGGTACCTGTTTCGGTCATCTCCGATCGGGATGCACGTTTCACATCTTGATTCTGGCAATGCTTGCAGAAGTCGTTGGGGACACGCCTTGACATGAGTATGGCCTATCACCCTCAGATCGATCGTCAAGGTGAGCGTACGATCCAGACCTTGGAGGACATGTTGAGGGCTTGTGCAATTGACTTTGGCGGCAACTGGCATTACTGGAGTTCTCGTATAATAATAGTTACCATACTAGTATTGGGTGTGCACCATTTGAGGCATTATATGGGCGTAAGTGTAGGTCGCCAGTGTGTTGCGCAGAGGTTGGGGAAAGCCAAATGACTGGACCCGAGATCATACAAGAGACTACCGATAAGGTATTTTAGATTAGGGACAGGTTGAAGGCGGCTCGAGATCGTCAAAAAAGCTATGCTGATAATCGAAGGAAGCCATTAGAGTTCACTGTCAGGGATAATATTCTATTAAAAGTGTCGCTTTGGAAAGGCATTGTTCGTTTTGGCAAAAGAAGCAAATTGGCATCTAAACACAAAATCATCATCTAATATTCTTACATTCTTTGTTTTGGACGTTGGATCATGAAAATCTAGGTGTTACGAGTGTTGGACTCTCTAACCGGTAAAACCCTAATTCTTGGACTTTGTATATTCTTTGAATCTATCAAATTTGGGTTGTAATCTTGGATGACCTATTCATAATCGAACTAATTAACTAATGTTGCAAACCGGGAGATTAAAATTCAACAAACTGTTTTGGGACTGAAAATTGGAATAATATAAGTTTTTAATCAAAGTTTTGGACAACTATAACCTGGAATAAACGTTCTTTATATACTCGGGTTGATAATGGTCACATATTGAAGTTTGAGATGCAAAGGAACAAGACTAATGAACTGGACAGCTTGCTGTCAGGAAAATGGGACATTTTGTACAGGTCATAACTTGGTCATAAAACGAATAAATGAGCAAACTTTGCTTCTAAAATCAAGTTCTATTAGTCCTCTAACTAACCCAAGTGGTCTCGTGTCGTTTCGACATCGTTTGGTCCTCCAAACTTGGCAAACAAAATTGAAGGTCAAAACTGACGAATCTGGGTAGCAGATTGGTCTGTATTCATTGAGTTATATCTTTCTCATATTTTATCCAATAGAGATTATTCTTTATCTGAAGTTTAATTTAAAGTCTTAACTTTCAAATGATACCTTTTATGCAACTATCCGTTACCGTTTCGATCTCCAAACAGTATATACAAAACTGGTGCGCAATCAGATATATGTGCTGAAATATTTTGATAAACTTAAAAATAAGGTTTGAAACTAAATAATCAAATAAATGCAAGTTTTGTATTTAAAAGTGGTTAAATGACATTTTAAAAGAATAAGTTAATAAATTAATATAATTATGACAATAAAAACCTTAATGGGCATTAAGGACTAGGCTACAAGGATTACACCCGAGTTGGTCATTTTGTTCCTTAGTAATCCTTTTGTGATTTGTACTTTTAGTGCTTGCTTTGCATAATGTGGAATTTGGAGTATACCATTTCAAGGTGAGTTTCACGACCCTTTTTTAATATATTTTACTTGGGGTAAAAGCATGCTCATGGTTTTGGACTATGCCGTGTTGTAAAAATTATTTTGGGAACATTATATGTGGTTTGGGTCATGGTTTGAGTCTAGATGATCATTCATGAGTGTGTACGTGTGCTTTCGCTTGTACTTGTGCTTATTCTTGTGACTTGCACTTCATGGAGAGGTATTGTTAGTTCTATCGGGTTGACACCCCCACCCTTGTCGTCGGCATACTAGTCGAGACTGACTTGGCTTGGGCTTTCCCTTGGGTGAATATAATCCGGGTAATTGGACTTGGACTGATCTTAAACTTGTGATGATATCTTGACTGCTATGTACTCTTACTCACATACAACTTTCTGTACATGTTATACACGGCAAACTATTTGTACTTTTAAACCTGTGAAATTACCAACGTATGTTAACTTTTTAGAGCATGTCTTTTCAGTTAATGAGACTTAGGTGCTTGGTTGTGGACTTAGACAAGGCCGCTTTGGGAGCAATAGACATTTCATGGGACTTTTTGGACTTGTTTGTTTTTGTTGAATTGTAAGTGTTGGTTTTGTACTAGGAATTTTTTTGGTACTTGTGCTTATTTATTCCTGAATGGAACTTTGGATTATTTATGCATTTATGGTATGACGTTTTGGAATTGACTGTACTTGACACGTGTTCCTATGTGTCGGGCGACGTCATGACCCATTTACGAAGAATACCTTTAGTGATTCTCTTAGACCCTCAATGTGTTATGACGATCCTGTCCGTCACATCCTCGTGTTTTTTAAGGCCCCATTCCTGGAGACTCCACAGTTGGTCAATCACAGCATTAATCATATAAAAATACAACACATTTTATAAAAACATTGCAGTTGATTGATTTATCCAAAAACCATTCATGCATTAATATATGATGTTGCCAAATAATACATCATTATTTTTTTTTAGGGTTACAAAAGAATCGTTCAGTTGTATTACAAAACAACAATATTATTATGCACGAAATGGATGCCAGTCTTTGCTCACCAAGTAGCTTTACCCTCGTGCCATCCTCAGCAACGAATTACTTGCCAACTGAAAATGCATATAAGTCAGCCTTGTTGAGTGAGTTCTAGTTTTGTAAATAAAATACTTTACTTTTACCAAAAAACACTTTCTTTACTTTTGTACGTGATCATACATCATACATACAACTAGATAATATTCATTTATTATCTTCCACCATCATTGATAGTCGTTCGTTTTCGCACTTTCTTTCATTATTATCTTTAACTTTTATCTAGATCTGTCATATGCTATGCACCATCATCGTGCACGAAGCAACTACCTTTTGGGGTCAAGCGACAAGGATCCTGTTTTCACACATCTCGATCAGTCACAAAGGCTGACCCTCCTGTGTGTGAACCCTCATGGGTTAGCCAAATCGCACGCTATATAACACACAGTTGAGCTAACAACTCTCAATGAGTTATGAACCTCTTTAAAATGTTTCTTGCAAGACTTTCATTCATTCTTTAGGTTCCACTTTTCATTATCATTAATCTTTCGCTTCATTATGATAATACTATACGTATATGAGCATAAACACACCACGTAAAGTCACGTAATAATACGTAATAAGGAACATAAACAACAGGCCACAAACATGCATAACATGAACAACCATAACCACCAAAACATCCCAGGGCTTAGTCGTTAAATTTTATTTCCTAAAATTCCAAAAAATTTTCTAAGGCATTAGGCGCATGAGCACTATGTAGGCACATGAGTACTATACAGGCGCATGAGTACTATGCAGGCGCATGGCACTTGGGAGCATGGGAAAGACTTAGGCGCATGAGGAAACTTAGGCGCATGAACACTACTTGGGAGCATGAGCCTCACTTAGGCACTTGAGCACTGGGCGCATGAGGTACTATTTGGGCGCATGGGCAACACTTAAGCTTACGGGCAAAATTTCTAGGCGCATGAGAACTATGTTGGGCGCATGGGCAGTGTCCAATTTGAACTTACACTATTTCAGACCCAAATTATCATCCTAACATGTTCTTAACCCATAACTAACATACTAAGCACTTAAAACGGGCATATAAACATGAAACACAAACAAGCATACCCAAACATATACCCACCCGCATAAATAGGGATATAAACATACTGAAAGTTATAAAAAGTTAGTTACATGCATTTTCAGCCCCAAAACAAGTTTAAAACATAAAAACTGGGGATCTAGAACTCACCTATTGCAGCCTTCGAGCAAAACTCCACCAAACTCAAGAGCACAAGGAGTTCAAACACCTATACACACGTAAAGAAGCAACTAAACACATAGAAACACATAAAACCCGGTCCAGAACCTAAAAATCCAGCTGAAACCGAGCAAAAACACACGAAAAACTCACCTTTTGAAGGTTTCTCTCAATAGAAACAGATGTAAAAACTTATGTCTTCTGCTTTTTCGTTTTTGCAGCTGAGAGTGTGGGTAGGAAGATGATAGTGGGCGGCCATGCTTCTTTTAAACATAATAATAATGAAATTTGCCTCTTGCACACTTTTAGCCCCTCAACTTGGGTTATTTCACCATTCTTTCTTTATACTTTTCTTTTCTTTTCTTTTCTTTTTTTTTTTTTGTAAATTCTCGGGTGTTACAAGCCCACCCCCCTTATAGAGGCTTCGTCCCTGAAACCTGTCACTCTTGGAACAATTGTGGGTAATGCTGTCTCATCTCTTCCTCATTCTCCCACGTAAACTCGGATCCCTTCCTGTGACTCCACTGTACCCGCACTAGTGTAATCACTTTATTCCATAATCTCGTCTCTTTTCGGTTAATGATTGCCACTGGTTGCTCTATATAATTGATCCGTTCATCCACTTCAATGTCCTCCAGTGGTATAATCATATCTTCATCAGCTAGGCATTTTCTCAGATGAGATACATGGAATGTTGGATGAATCCCACTTAACTCATAGGGTAGCTCTAACCTATAGGCCACCTCTCCTACTCGAGCGATGATTCGAAAAGGTCCTATATATCTCGGGCTCAGCTTACCCCTCTTTCTAAACCGAATGATCCCCTTCCAAGGTGATACCTTTAGCATAATTTTATCACCCACCTTGAATTCAATCGGTCTACACCTCTTATCAGCACATGACTTTTGCCTATCTTTTGCCGCCTTCATAAAGGCCTTGATCTTCTCCAACTTTTCAATCATAGCCTCGATCACTTCAACGCTCCCCAACTCCTTCTGTCCTATGTCACCCCAACATACGGGTGTTCTGCACTTCCTACCGTATAGCATCTCATATGGTGGCATACCAATGCTAGCATGGTAATTGTTGTTGTATGAGAATTCAGCTAACGATAAGTGTTCATCCTAACTTCCTCCAAAATCAATGACGCATGCTCGGAGCATATCCTCAAGCATCTCTTAGTTCTTTCTGACTGACCATCTGTCTGTGGTTGGTAAGCCGTACTGATATGCAACCTCGTACCCATTGCATCGTGGAATCTTTTCCAAAACTTAGATGTAAACCGAGTGTCACGGTCAGACACAATAGACACTGGTACACCATGACGGGTCACAATCTCTTTGAGGAACAGATCCGCCAATGTCTCAGATGAATATGTCTTGCAGATTGGTAGAAAGTGAGCACTCTTCGTCAAACGGTCAACTATCACCCATATAGCATCATACCCTCTTGCCGTACGCGGTAACTTTGTAATGAAGTCCATGGTGATATGCTCCCATTTCCACTCGGGTATATCCAAAGGTTGGATCTTCCCGTATGGCTTCTGATGCTCAGCCTTCACTTGCAAGCAAGTAAGGCACTTGCTCACATACTCCGCTATATCGCGTTTAATATCCAGCCACCAGTAACCTCTCTTCATATCATGATACATCTTCGTAGCAGCGGGATGAATAGAGTATCGAGTCTTATGAGCTTCATTCATGATTTTTCCCCGTAGGTCTCCATAACGAGGGACCCACATCCGCCCGAAGCGGGTTCTAACTCCGAGAGTGTTCTCACCCAACTCCGAGACTAGACCTCTCATCCTTTCGAGTTAAGGCGCTCTTCTTTCAACGCCTCATCTTGGAACCCCTTGACCTGTGTCATTACATCGAAGGTCATGACCAACTAGTAAGCTTTCACCCGGATTGGCTCGGGTCTCTCCTTTCGGCTAAGGGCATCCGCCACTACGTTGGCCTTACCTGGATGGTAGTGGATCTCACAATCATAATCCTTGATCAACTCTAACCACCTCCTTTGCCTTATATTGAGGTTCTTCTGCTCAAAGAAGTATTTCAAGCTCTTTATGGTCAGTGAAGATAGTGTACTTCGTCCAGTACAAGTAGTGCCTCCAAATCTTCAACGCAAAGACCACAGCCACAAGCTCCAAGTCATGAGTAGGGTAATTAGCCTCATGGATTTTCAACTGTCAGGATGCACAGGCTATTACTCTTCCTCGTTGCATCAGCACACAACCTAACCCCGAATAAGAAGCATCCGAATAAACCACTAAGTCTTCGTTCCCTTCAAGTAATGCTAGGACAGGAGCTTGAATCAGTCTTGTCTTTAACTCTTCAAAAGCATTCTCCTGTTCTAGGCCCCATACAAACTTCACATCCTTGCGGGTCAATTTCGTTAATGGTGAGGCTAGCTTGGAAAAGTCTTGGATAAATCTTCTGTAGTAACCCGCCAAACCCAAGAAACTACGAATCTCGGATAGCGTCTTTGGAGACTTCCATTGCATCACCGCCTCAACCTTTGCCGGGTCTACCATGATCCCTTCAGAATTTAGCACATGACCCAAAAACTAAACCTCGCGCAACCAGAAAGCACACTTGGAGAACTTAGCATACAGCTTCTCTCTTCTGAGTGTCTCTAATACCTCCCGAATGTGATCCGCATGCTCTTCTTCGCTCTTCGAATAAATCAGGATATCATCAATAAACACAATCACTGATTTATCCAACATCAGCCGACACACCCGATTCATCAAATCCATGAAAGCAGCTGGTTCATTAGTTAGACCAAAGGACATAACGAGAAACTCATAGTGTCCATAACGCGTGCGAAAAGCCATTTTGGGGATATGTTTCTCCTTCACCTTCAATTGATGGTAACCAGATCGGAGGTCTATTCTCGAGAACCAACTAGCACCTTGGAGCTGATCAAACAAGTTATCAATTCTTGGTAGTGGATATCGGTTCTTTACTGTCAACTTGTTTAACTCTCGGTAGTCAATGCACATCCTCATACTACCGTCCTTCTTCTTTATAAACAAGACCAGAGCACCCCAGGGAGAGATACTCGGTCAAATGAAACCCTTGTCCATCAATTCTTGCAACTGAACCATCAGTTCCTTCATTTCTGACAGAGCCAATCGATACGGTGCTTTGGCAACAGGTTGAGCACCAGGTATCAAATCGATCCGAAACTCGATCTCGCGGTCTAGTGGCACACCTGGTAAATCTTCTGGGAACACGTCTGGAAAGTTACACACAACTGGTACATCGGAAAATTATGGTACTGACGCCTCCACATCCTTCACGTAAGCCAGGTAGGCACTACATCCACGTTTCATGCACTTCTCCGCCACCATCGAAATCACCTTTGGAATCGTAGTAACTCGATCACCGTAGATCGTCACCGAACTCCAATCAGGCGCGGTCAGTCGGATCATCTTCTTGCGACACACAATATTTGTTTCATAGGCTGCTAACCAATCCATCCCTAGAACTACATCAAATCTGCCTAATGGCATCACAAATAGTTTAACAGAGAACCTATGGCCTTCCAGTTCTATGTCGCAATCCTCTATCAAGTGGGAAATCCTGGTAGACTTACCAATGGCAGTTTTTACATCGAAGGGCTCATCAATACTTCTACTTCTAACAGGAAACTTAGCATAGAAAGCAGCATAAATAAAACTCCTACTAGCACCAGAATCAAATAACACAGAGGCACACGTTTGATTTACAAGAAACGTACCTGACATGACATCGGGGTCTATCTTGGCCTCCTCCCTGGTCATCATAAATGCTCTGGTGCCTGCCCTCAGCCCTTCATTCTCGGTCCTCTTCTTTGCCCTAGAGCTCTCAGCCCTCGGCTTTTTGCAGTCTCTGCTCAGATGGCCCTCTTCACCACAATTATAGCACCTTATCACCCCACAATCTTTTTCTATATAACCGGGCCTCCCATACTTGAAGCAGACTTTCAACCCCCACTTACACTCCCCCACGTGGTCTTTCTAACACTTACCACATTTCTTTGCCCCTGTACCCGCCAAAAACTACCCGCCGGTCATCCGTTCTTGCCTTCTTGTTATTTGGAGTGAAACCACCACAACCAAATCGTTTCCCGTTCCAGTTCCTGTCGCCACCACCCTTCCTACTCACCTCAACCACAGCCAGCTCTCTCTCATCATACAATCTCCCTACCAAATCCACCACCGACCTAAAGGTACTCGGCCGGGCAACAATCATGTGCCTGCGGATATCTGCTGGCAATCGCTGGATATACCTCTTGATCTTCCTCGACACCGGCGTTACCTGATCCGGCACCAGTCTTGCCATCTCATTAAACTTCTTCGTGTACTACTGGTGTGTCATGGTTCCCACCTCTAACTGCAAGAACTCCCTCTCTATCTTGTCAAGTTCTCTATGAGGACGAAACTCCTCGATCACCATCTTCTTCAGTTCGTTCCACCTCATCCTCCTGATAACCCTGCTACCCTCGGCCTGAACAATATTGTTCCACCAACATAAAGCCGAGTCCACAAATGAATGGGTAGCAAACTTTACCTACTGATCCTCCCTATATTCACTGATCTCTAACACAGCCTCCATCTCTCTCACCCAACGGTGAGCAACAGCAGCGTTACCATTGCCATCAAAAGTTGGGGGTCTGCATCTTTGGAATGCTCCATAGCTACACCCCTTCGTAGTCTCCTGCACTGCTTCCTCCTCCTCCTCATCACTGGAGACAACCATCTCAGTATCTGGTTGCTCTATCTCCCCTGGACCTACTCCTTCGCCCCCTCGCCTAGCGGTTCTCCTTCTCTCCTCTTTCTCCTTCCTTTCATCCTCCCTCACAGCACGAATAACCTTGATCACCACAGACAGCAGGATCGTTTGCATGACCTGCTGAACCTCCTCCACAACTGCCTCTTTCATAGAGGCTCTCAAATTAGCACTCTCATCACCGCCTTCCTGGTGATGAAGCTCGGGCTTTGCAGGAGCCGTCCCAGCAGCCTTAGCCTTGTTCCTGGTGACTCGTTTCCTAGCACCACGACCACCCTGCACACCTCCTCGTGAAGCCTTCGAAGATCTACAACCCGCCATCCTCTAAACATTATAAGATTCAAACACCAATACGGTTATTCAAGGTAATAGCTCAGTTTATGTCAAGTATAGTAAGTCCCTAATTACAGTGGCTAGTTGTGATTAGCCACTTACTTTACTCTTCATCCTCCAAGCATTTTCTATCCTGACTACATCAGTGTCCAAATCTACTAAAAGTACATAAATCAGATAGCACACATATAATACCGGTTAACTTAAAGAAAGTAAATTACCAGATGGCACGTAGCTACTTGGGTTGGCATCCCTCCATTCGGTCCCATTCTCAGTTTAAGTTTAGGTTTTGAAAATATTTACCCATTTCTCTTAAACTTTGACTCTGATACCAACTTGTAAGGCCCCGTTCTCGGAGACCCTAGAGTTGGTCAATCACAGCATTAATCATATAAAAATACAATACATTTCATAAAAATATTGCAGCGGATTGATTTATCCAAAAACCATTCATATATATGATGTTGCCAAATAATACATTATTGTATTTTTTAGGGTTACAAAAGAATCATTCAGTTGTATTACAAAACAACAATATTATTATGCATGAAATGGATGTCAGTCTTCGCCCGCCAAGTAGCTTTACCCTCATGCCATCCTCAGCAACGAATTACCTGCCAACTGAAAATGCATAAAAGTCAGTGTTGCTGAGTGAGTTCTAGTTTTATAAATAAAATACTTTACTTTTACCGAAAAACACTTTCTTTACTTTTGTACGTGATCATACATCATACATACAACTAGATAATATTATTTATTATCTTCCACCATCGTTCATAATCCAGAAAAACACTATGCAGGGCTTAAACATTCATAACACCAACAAACATAACCACCAAAACATCCCAGGGCTTAGTCATTAAATTTCTATTTTCCAAAATTCCAGAAAATTTTCCAAGGCATTAGGAGCATAAGCACTATGCAGGCGCATGAGTACTATGCAGGTGCACGACACTTGGGCGTATGGGAAAGACTTAGGCGCATGAGGAAACTTAGGCGCATGAGCCTCACTTAGGCGCATGAGCACTGGGCGCATGAGGTACTGTTTGGGCGCATGGGCAACACTTAAGCTTATGGGAAAAATTTCTAGACGCATGAGAACTATGTTGGGCGCATGGGCAGTGTCCAATTCGAACTTACACTATTTCAGACCCAAATTATCATCCTAACATGTTCTTAACCCATAACTAACATACACTTAAAACGGGGAAAATAAACATGAAACACAAACAAGCATACCCAAACATACACCCACCAGCATAAACAGGGATATAGACATACTAAAAGTTATAAAAAGTTAGTTAGATGCATTTTCAGCCCCAAAACAAGTTTAAAACATAAAATACGGGGATCTAGAACTCTCCTATTGCAGCCTTCAAGCAAAACTCGACCAAACTCAAGAGCATAAGGAGTTCAAACACCTATACACACGTAATGAAGCAACTAAACACATAGAAACACATAAAACCCGGTCCAGAAGCTGAAAATCCAACTGAAACCGAGCAAAAACACACGAAAAACTCACCTTTCGAAGGTTTCTCTCACTAGAAACCGATGGAAAAACTTTTGTCTTCTTCTTTTTCCTTTTTGCAACCGAGAGAGTGGGTAGAAAGGTGATAGTGGGCGGCCATGCTTCTTTTAAACATAATAATAATGAAATTTGCCTCTTGCACACTTTTAGCCCCTCAACTTGGGTTATTTCACCATTCTTTCTTTATACTTTTATTTCCTTTTTTTTGTAAATTCTTGGGTGTTACATGTTTCCACTTCTAGCGAGGGTGTGACAGTACTCAAGGGTGATCATGTTGTAACCACTCTGGTTAGCAATATTAAAGTTCAAAGTGTAGATCAGACCACCCTTGATCAGATGGTGCAACTTCCAATCACTTTCAAGTATGTTGATCAGCAGAGTGCAGTTCAATACTTCACTAAACACATTATGAACTTCACTGAACACATTGTGAAGTGCCTAAATGCCCTGAAGATTACTCCTTTACCTATCAAGTCAAGGAAGCAGAAAAGGATTTAATCACAGAGAAAGATGTAGAAAAGTCTATCAAAGCTACATCTGAGGTGCAGAAGAGTGCAGATGAAACTGGTCTTTCTCATACTTAAAGGTTCACTAACAATCAAACAGGAAAAATAACAATCATACATAGCTAACCATTAAAACAATCTAAACATACAACCATTCATAACAAACATAACAGACACATCGAAACATTAATCATGCAATAAACAAGTCATACAAGAAAACATATGAATCACAACATACAAAGTAATCTGATTACACATGTGTATTCAGTTAATCATACAATCAAGCAATCATACATAATCAATTAATCATGCAATCAAGCAATCAAGCAATCATACATAATCAGTTAGTCATACAATCCACCAATCATACATAATCAGTTAATCATGTAATCAATCATTCATTATAATTGAAACATGCAATCATTCAAATCAAACATAAACAAACACATTATCACCAACAAACAAAAAATTAACAAGCAAACATCAAAGATTGGTAGCATTATCCTTAGGGGGAGTATTGTTGAACTCAACAAGTGCATTAAAGGATAATGCTTGCCATAATCAATCATAATATGTTCTAACATTCAAACAACCATTAACTAACATTCAAACATCATTAACATTCAAATCAAACACTAATTAAGTTTAAATTTCTTTTTTAGGTTTGTAGATAAAAAGGAATTTATACTAAGTGTCTACAGCGGATGAAGGCCTTCCCATAGCGGATGAACAAGAAGGCGCAACGGATGAAGAATGAAGTCTAAGTGCTGACAGCGAATGAACAATCACATACAACGGATGACCAAGTCCCATAGCTAATGAACAGTCCACAGCGGATATACATCCACAACGGATGAACTCTCCACAGTGAACAACAACAAAGCATACATAAGTGTTCATAGTGGACAAGATTCAAAGCACAACGGAAAATTAGTTCAACATCCACAGCGGACAGTCTGTTATCCACAGCGAACATCTCATCATCCATAGCGGATAGCTTATTAGACTTAGGATTATATGTAATATGTTTTTACATAAGTGTATTTTTTTTAACTATGCATAGATCTTTGTATAGGTTATAAATAGTAGTATACCCTAATGCTTTGTAAGCTTTTTAACAATCAATCAAACAAGCTGTTATTATTATTCATAGCATACAAACACTCACAATCATACATACACTCACATAGAGTTCATATCATTAATCATGAGTTTTCGCACCATGATTATTGAGTATTAATTCAATAACAACTTGTTGTTATTTTTGAGAGATTAAAAAAGATCCTTGGGGGAATACATCCATTTTGTTCTTCTTAAAGTTCAAAACTCTAATTCCATCAATGAATACCAATAATATATGGAGAAAGTCTAGTGTATGAGATATAAAAGGTGATACAACAACCAAACTATGACTAAGCATTTAGTATTTGAATTTGAAATATGTGCGGATAAGGTGGCGGGAGTTAAGCTTTGATGGTGAGCCCAGTCTCTTTTACCTTTTACATATCTTCATCCCCTCTTTCTCTCTCTCTCGATCTTATTTAT